>BSBM01000160.1:6610000-6870000 GCA_027924585.1 Larix kaempferi
TAAAATTTAACATGTTCATGAACTCATTCTTTGACATAAAGAAATGGAACCCTTCATTTTGTATTTAACTATATTGGTTCTATTCATTTCAAACATAAAAAACACTTAGAAGATTGGCACATTAATTCCTTATTAGTTATACTCATTTTAAGAACTACTAGATGTTATTACGTATATTTAGGTCATTATTACATAACTTGGTTTCTTTAGCAGCTAGGTTTTAGAATTTCTAGAATTACTATCTAGGTGTAACACTAAACTTAGTATTTAACTATATTTGCTCTATTCATTTTAAACATAAAAAACACTTAGAAGATTGGTACATTAATTCCTTATACATCCAACAATATTAGTCATAGTCATTTTAATAACTATTAGATGATATTAGGTATATATAGGTTTTTATTACAGAACTTAGCTTTTCTAGAAGCTAGGTTTTAGAATTTGTAGAATTAACATGTAGAATTTGAATATGTAATCAGTTGATATTTGTGTAAGTGTAGACATTATATCAAATGGAAAGAGAGGAGTCTTTGAGGTGAAAGCATAGGAGGTCTTCACAGTCTTATGGGGTTGGTGTTACAAGTGATAATCGGAGGTTGTCAACTTCCCCTCAAGATTCTAGTTTATTGTATAGTTCACATTCAGTTGATCATCGACGAGGCGAAAGGGGTACAAATGATTCCCCTATATCGTTTGTGGGAGAACGCCGATCTCGACCTTCTGTTGGTATATGAATATCGATCTTTTAATATGTGTACATACAAATTGAATTTTTGTGTACGCAAAGTTTGTACATGTGTTTAAACAAAACTTTGTTTTTATTTGAAGCAGAGCATGGTTTAGAAGATGCTTGTAATTCTACACAGAGGGAGGCAAAGCGAACAAGGGAGACGGATGAGGGTGCAGATCAAGGTTCTCAAGAGCCTTGTCATTCCACACAAGGTGATGATGGTTGAGACAGGACGCAATATGTTGAATTAACTGAGGTTTATACACCCATTACAACATATCCATATGATTTACCTCGGGAACTTCCATGGGAAAGTGGTGATCATCAAATGACTCTTGAAAGATGTAGATCCCACTACGGCAAGTTGGAAAATGATTTGTCTACTATGGATCTCTCTCCAGAGAGTAAACAAAGTTTGGAGATTGTTTTGGGATCATTGCAAAAATTCATTCAGGCATATGAGAATCTCGGACTAACTACAAATGGTTTTGTAGATTTGATGCGAAGACGAAGGGAACAGGTGATGGGTCTAGACAAGTGGGCTATTGTGAAGGAGAGAGTGACGAAAGAACAGGCCAAATCAATGTTTAACTTAAAATAAGGTCTAAAGCGAGAAATGTTGAAAGTGCAATATTTAAAGCATCTTGATCTTGCACATCTACTCTATGATCTATTTCTCGCAGCCTATGGTCTGTTTCCATGGAACGGTGAGGTTTCTCAATATTTTGCTAGATTTTTTTATGCTGAGTTTTTTTTAAATATGAAGCCAGACTATACTAATGTTCATGAGAATTTTATGGAGTTGTAAAGGGTCGAATATATAATCGAAAAGGTGCTCTTAGAGACCCTACAACTCTTCGACCTCCACCCCAGATATCTCACCCACCCAGGTTGGTGGCATTAAGATCAGAGATAGAGCCCACATCTCAACTTGGGACAATTGCAAGGAATTTTGTTGGCGATGGTTTATCGTCAGTATTAGTTGGAGTAGATGTGGGATTGGTTCGAGAAAGGGCTCGTTCCACTATTCGTCAAAAGGTTGTTTACAAAAATAATGATGAGATAGATGGAATGAGCATTGAAGATCTCAGGGCGTATGCCAAGGTTTGTCGTGACATAGCGGCAAATGTTATATCCAATGACACATCGAGTTTGGGAGAGGTTTGTTGATTATGATATGACTTGATCTAAATTTAATCTTTTTTTTCATTTTGAATTGAAGTTTTTGTTACATTATATGAATGATAAATTATGTTTTTTGACATAAAGTAATAAGTACATTATGTAAATGTTTATTGGTTGCAGTTTTCAAGAATGATGAATGATCATTCTTTCCGTATTTCCACTAGCGAAAATATAGAGCATATTGGAGAGGTATATTTATTATTTAAATATTAATAATTATGTTTGAACTTGCTATATATATATATATATTTTGAATTTTAATTCAACTATGCATATTATTGTTAATTTGACTTATCCATGCAGGTTTCTTTAGATACGAACTTTTTAAATGATTTACCATCTATTGTGAGCTAATGTTTTTAATCTTTTTGTTTTAGTTTTAAGTTAATTGCTTACTTTTTTTGGTTTGCATTATGTTTTATTTATTAACACAATTTAAATTTTAAGGGGGAGAGATAGGTTCTTTGCTTAATGCAGCAGAGATTGGCACGGAGGTAATTTTGTTCACACTTGAATTGATCTTTGATATAAGTTTAATATTTTAATTTTTATGGATTTAGTTAAAATTTGTTCAAGTAATTTATGAGATTCATATTTATTGATTTTATACATGTTGCAGCTTGGGTCTTTTAAATCTTTTGGAGGCAAAGGGAAAAATCCTTTGGAGGATGGTGGTGGACAAGCATTTGGAGAATTTGATGTAATTTTGTTAATAATTGAATTGTTTTTTGATATATAAGTTTAATATTTTAATTTTTTGAATTTAGTTTAAATAATTTAAATGATATTCATAATCTGCTTTTGTTGGTCACCCTATATGTCAGTTAATTAAAGCTAACATACAGAATGGTCAATATAAATTGTCAAACCCAGGAAGGTCTTTTATTTCAAAGGCAATAAGCATAGTCTATGCATAAACAGATCAAGCAGTTGATTTGCTGAATGTAAATAATGATCCTACCTATGTGTCCAGCCAACTCATTGCCTAAGAACACTAATCTCATTCATACATCTAAGAATCCAAAAGAAAGCAACTTCCCTACAGAAATCAACCCAGCAAGTTAATGATTTAATGATGAAATGAAACTAGATTACTTTTGCAAGAAGTTAAATCCTATAATTATCAAACTACGGCACTCAATCTTTACCAAAATGGTCTATCCAGCAGCTACTGTAACTCTACCATTATCTGTCTAATCTATGAATGTAATTGAAGATACAACATCAACCATAATTAAAACACAAGCTTGAACTCTAATTGATAATTAATGGAAATCCTAGAAAGCATAAACAACTAGAAGATAATTGGAATTGAGCTTGGCTGTCACAACTGATTACAACACACATGCAAATTAAGTAAATTATCCTACACAGTCGACTATCACACCACTCTGTTACAACTATCCAAGATGCAATTACAAACTACCAGAAAGGAAATCTAAACTCGGTTACAGCTACCAATAATGTCTACAATCATTCCACGCCACACAACAGAAGTAAAACTAAACTACTCTACCTACTTAAATCGGCTATCTTTGTGAGAAGGCGAGCCCTGGCCTTCTAACAGAGACACCGAGAGTCACAACAGATTAAGACACAGAAATGAAGAACTCTGCTCTCATATTATTGATGGAAGATCGTGAGTCTCAATGCTCTGTTACAGCTTACACAAGTAATGATTGTCCAACCCCAAGCTATGAGAGCCTTCTGGAATTTATACAAAGGAAATACAGTTTCAGATCCACTAAAATCACGCAGCAATGAAGATCTATGATCTTCATGCTACGGATTTACAACTAACTGATACAGCGTATTAAACAGGGCCGTTAATTGTGAAGGAGGTTATTGCTTTGATCATTAATGGGTCAATAGACTCAGTAGCTGGAATGCCACCTATCTGTCGCAGCTAGCCCTTGCTTCAGTGGAATCTGTTACAGTGGGGATCTGATACAGCTTGCGTGGAGGATGCGTTGTCCCTTGGAGTTATGACGAGTTGGTGCCTTGAAGAGTCACGGCTGGCGCTACTGAGCTGATACACCTGTGCTTTATATTTTGGCTAAATGAAATCACACAGATCAGTATAAACCAAGGACTAAAATCCACAATCTTTAACAATTTTAGGCATAAAAATAAATAAGGCAATAACAAATTATACCTGTCAATATCATTGATTGATCTGTAAAAGACATGTATATAGCTCATGAAAGTAGGATGGAATCAGGGCAAAATGATGTAATAAAGGTGGCCAAAAAGGGGCATTTCCTGAACCCAACATCTCCCCCCAACTATCCAATTGCATGTCCTCATGCAACAACCTCCCTTAATCTGAATATGAATCTGAGTGGAACCTGTGGAGATTTGTAAGATTGTAAGCAAGTTTTGGTGCCTCCCCTCAAGGAACAAACCCATAGCAGGATACCCAATGCCCCCACCACAACTCTTATTCTTCTAATGTTAGAGCATAGCTGGTTCTGTAGGAATTGCTTATAGGCAACCAAATGAGAGGGAATTTGAATCTCAAACCAATCCACCAAGACCCACACCTTTCCATGCACCGCACATATCTAGGAATCCTTGTCAAAGCTTGCCTAAAATTTTCAAAGCCATATGGATCCATTTCCTTAAGAGATGAGGAAGAGTACAACCATCTGTATTCACTACCTTTCAGGGCACTCTATTGCATATTAAGGTTCATTGGGACACATGTGGTAAGGAGTCTATCTCGCAGTCTCTCGAAATATCGGGCAATTGAGGGAACCCTGAGAGTTTTAGTATGATTTTCCATGAATGCTGATGGATTCTGAGGTTCCCCCCTAATCCAAAGAGTAGAATTCTCCTCATTCCTAAGGATGGTTTGGAAAGCATCTCGCCATCTTACATGATTAATGACAAAGGAGGAAAATTCCCTCAGCTGAATATCCCCTAGAATAGGTAAAGGATGTTAAATTTTCAGTATTAAATCACAATACTATAGGATCTTTGCTGAGAGAATAACATCTACAGTATATCAATGCATGACAATCATAGTATGACAAGCATCACAAGAATCAAAAGCATAGAGACAAGAGACACAGAGTTTCCGTGGGGAAAACCCTAAGGTGAAAAACCCCACAAACTTCCTCAGAGATAGAGAGAGCAATGGCTCAACCAAAATACAACCAAATAATACAGAGATAGTCTCCTAGCAGATGATCCTCCTCCTCCTCACTAGTGCGCCACTTTCCAGAGAGAGAGATAGATACTTTTCCGAGTGAGTAAAATAGAGATCTCCTATCTCTATTTATACTCACCTTTTTGCCCAGTGACCTACTGGGGCCGACTTGTCTACTTGAGTACATCCACATTATATTATATATTAATTAGGGCCGACCCCATAAGGTGGTCTAATAACCCATCGGCAAGTACACACACTTGCGACACTTGTCAATCCACATGACGACACTTCCTTATAGAGGAATAACACATCTCTTATAAGGGTACAATAAATATACATATAATATACTGATGAAATACATTCCGAAGTTACATATACATCAACACTCCCTCTTAACAAGGAAGGTATTTCTCGACACAGATTTGCTAGACAAGTCTTCTTCTCTGGATCATCATCATCGATGCATCGTCATCGTCATCGTCACTGCTGCTGCTATCTCGTCCAATCTCTGTCTCTACTCGTCATAGGAAGTTCTACAGAGCCAGTCCTTTTTCATACTGGATGTAGGCCCACCACCTGCAGGTCTTCATCATCACTGGCCATATTGTGGAATCCTCAGGACTTATTACGTGCGTCACAAAACCTCGAAAGAGCATCCCAGGATATTACGGGTACACAACTCCAACCTGTAGGATCTCCCAGGGCGCTATTACATGTGACCCCACCACAAAACCTCGAAAGAGCATCTTAGGATGTTACGGGTACACAACTCCGACCTAAGATCTCCCAGGGCACAAATTACATGTGGTCCACCACAAAACCTAGCAAGAGCATCTCAGGATGTTACGGGTACACAACTCTGACCTGAGATCTCCTAGGGCACAAATTACATGTGGTCATGGCAAAACCTCGCAAGAGCATCTCAGGATGTTACGGGTACACAACTCCGACCTGAAATCTCCCAGGGCCCAAATTACATGCCATAGGACAAAACCTCGCAAGAGCATCTCAGGATGTTACGGGTACACAACTCCGACCTGAGATCTCCCAGGGCAACGAATTACATGTCCTCCCAGAGCAATGTCTCGAAAGAGCATCCCAGGCTGTTACGGGTACACAACTCCGACCTATAGGATCTCTCAGACATGCTCATCTGCACAACCTGATCCACGGCCACAGAGTATCAACCTGATACTCACCATACATCATCCTGATGTACTCATGATCGTCCTGATCATAATCACTGCAACGTCCTGCTGCAAGTCATCTAGGAGCAACATCCTGAAGCTCGTCATCCATGATTGTCCTGATCATTAATGCAACATCCTGCTGCATGTCATCTGGAGCAACATCCTGAAGCTCGTCATCCATGATCGTCCTGATCATCAATGCAACATCCTGCTGCATGTCATCTGGAGCAACATCCTGAAGCTCGTCATCTATGATCATCCTGATCATCACTGCAACATCATGCTGCATGATCTACCTGATCATCAATGCATCTTCCTGATGCATACCAAGTATCTACCTGATATATATCATCATACATGATCCTCCTGATCATCAATGTATCCACCTGATACAAATACAAATACATGATACATATCACCATACATGATCCACCTGATCATACAATGTATCCACCTGATACATATACAGATACACGGTCCAAGCATCCAACATGATGCATAATACATACACATGATCCAACTGATCATATCCAGCATCCAACATGATGCGTACATACATACATAAAATGATCCAACTGATCATATCCTGCATCCAACATGATGCGTACATACATACATAAAATGATCCAACTGATCATATCCTGCATCCAACATGATGCGTAGATACATACATAAAATGATCCAACTGATCATATCCTGCATCCAACATGATGCGTACATACATACATAAAATGATCCAACTGATCATATCCTGCAGAAACTAGAACATCATCCTGATGCTCATCATCCAGCGCTTACATCCACAGCCATGTGAAGGATCCTCCTTCCAACATGCTTGGAATGGCTTCAGTAAATGTGTCCATCACTTCTTCCTCGAAGTGTCCTTGATCTGAATAACGCCAAGCCTCTCTCTGAAGTACTCGAACTTCACCCTGGCTAGTGGCTTCGTCAGCACATCTGCAATCTGCTCGTCCGTCGCAACATACAGGAGCTTCACAGCTCCTCTCTGCACCATATCCCTGATATAGTGATATTTGATCTCTATGTGTTTCGACCTGTCATGAAACACTGGGTTCTCGGACAGCTTCACACAACTCTGGTTATCACAGAAGATACCAGTAGCCTCCAACGGGAGATCAAATAACTCAGACAGTAGCTTCCGTAGCCATACTGCCTCACAACTAGCTGAACAGGCTGCAACATACTCTGCCTCAGCTGTACTCAGTGCTACGCAGGACTGCTTCCTGCTAAACCAAGAGATCACACCTGATCCCATACTGAAGCAACACCCAGATGTGCTCTTCCTATCTGCAGCACTGCCAGCCCAATCTGAATCAACATAACCCTGTAGGTTAAACTTTTGATTTGCCTCATATCTGAGCCCATAATCCACTGTACCCTTCAGGTACCTCAGAACATGCTTTACAGCAACTAGATGAACACTCCTCGGATCCGTCAGGAACTGGCTCAATGTGTTCACAGCAAAGCAAATATCTGGTCTCGTGTTCGTCAGGTACATCAAGGACCCAATAATCTGACGATACATAGAAACATCAACTGGCTCAGATGAAGCATCACAAAGAAGCTTCAGATTCGATGCCATAGGTGTGGCCATGGCTTTGCAATCCATCATCCCAAATCTCTTCAGGATATCTACTGTGTACTTCCCTTGACCAAGGAAGATCCCACCTGCATTCTGCCACACCTCCATACCTAGGAAATAGTGCATCATTCCCAAATTCTTCATCTCGAACTCGGTAGTAAGCTTCCGCTGCGTGTCGGCAATCAATCTATCTTCACCATACCAAGTTCTGCACATATATGATTTCCTATCATGTGTCTCAGAATGAAGTGGCTGCTTCTTCTTCAACTACACCATTCAAGAAAGCTGTCTTGAATCCATCTGGTGTATCTTCTATTTCATCACTTTTATGTTTCTCTATGCTGCCATCTGCAACATGCTTGATCTGAAAGTTCTATTTGGAAGTCACAACAGACTTCCCTTTGGCTCTTGGGATCGCATCCCAGACATCATTCTTCATGATCGACGGATCATGGTATTTCATTTCTTCATCCCAGATCCTGGGAATTTCAATATCTTCAATAGATATCTTTGTTGCTGGAACAAATGTTGTAGTCCCTTTTTGTAGGTGAAGATATACGGTCTTTCCTACAAAACAGATTAAATTGCATGATTAGAAAACATCTCATAGTTTTCAGAACAAATTCTTACACATAAATAAATATGTCATACAGTCATGCAATTATCTTAGCCAATGCTTCAATACAACATTTATCCATATCCCGTAACTTTCTAGATGCCTTCCAATCTCTACCAGAACATTGTTAAGAGTGTGCACAACTCCCAACATGTCAGCAAAGAGGTTTCATTCTAGATAAGTAGCAATGGAATGTTGTACAGTGCCATAGGCTACTTACCCATGCATATTAGTAGTATACTGTTCATTATTGTAATTATTCTAATATGCACAATACATATCCTAAGTCTAAGACCATGAGCATATACATCATTTGAACAATTTTATTTAAACAAATAAATATGTAAGAAATTATAATTAAAATACTTATCTTTGTTTGTTCGTTGGGTGGACTCCCTCTGAGTCTTTTCTTCCTTGCAGGAGCTGCTGGAGTCCTTCTAAACCTTCTTGTTGTGGAATTTAGAGATATGGACAACTCCCTCTAAATATCTGCACCCTTGCAGAAACCACTGGAGTGTGCTCCCTCTTGATCTTTGCTTCCTGGATTACCTGTTCTTGAACTCATATTCATCCTTGGTCCCTATGCATGCTTATTAGTATCATTCATTAAAACACAATAATCTCAAGTATGTATAGTCATGATCATTTCAAACAGAAATAATAAGCATTAGCATTCAAGGTTTATATATAGGACTCTTATGGTTAGTCATATCATAAGAAACATAACATGTATAAACCTATAATTACTCAAACCTATGACTCTTCTGGTTAGTCATATTATTAATTAAGGTAAGATGCATATGCCCATGATTATTCAAACTTATGACTTTATGAACAATCATCATCAATCATGCCATGCATACTTATATGATAGATCCTATGATATAAGAAACACATACCTGGTCACCATATTTGCTAGTTATGTCTAGCAATGTGTTCTTGTTCTCTTCAATGACCTGCATGACTCATTAGTTAACTTTTGCAAAAACAAATTATACATACCTCTATGTGATCCATGACTATGGATGAATCTTTGTATTTATGTCACCATGGCATGTTCAGGTTGTCCCTTCAAATTGTACAAACCTCCCTCTTGCTTTCCAATCACTACTGCATCATCTATGGTCTTTCCCTTTGGCCACATTAGGACTTGGCCATCCACAAATGCAACCCTCATACCTTTTGCATCTAATGCAGAAATGGAGAGTAAGTTCTTCTTGAGCCCAGGTACATAAAGTACTTCTTTCATCTTCAATGATTTTCCAGAATCTAGATTGTAGGAGGCTTCACCACTTCCTTTGATTGGGTATTGATAATCATCCCCAAGTTTCACTTTATGGGGTGATTCATGTTCAGATAGGTTCACAAAGGATTCTTTAAACCCAGTCATGTGTTTGGAAGCCCCACTATCAATCAACCAATCATTACATCCATGGGAGATGGTACCTGTAAGAGCAGAAATTAGAACATATTCTTCTTCACTTGATGAGTCATCATCACTACTACTTTCTGCCCTAGCCTTCTTCTTTGGAGGTTCATCATCTTCGGCAGCATGAGCATGAAACCTTCTTTTGCTGCCCTTCTTCTTCTTACTGGAGTTGTTGTTATTATCCCTTTTGTTCTTGGGACAATCTGAAGCAAAGTGACCCTTCTCATTGCATGTGAAGCATCTTAGGTCCTTCTTATTCTTTTGATGGAATCTTTTGGGGTGAGGGTGATCCTTCTTGGTTTTGATTCTTTTGGTGTGAGCTGCAAGAGCTTGATCTTCACCTCCCATCTTTTCCTCACGAGCTATAAGTCTAGCTTCTTCTTGAGAACATTCTTCCCGAAGTCTACTGAAGGAGATCAACTTCTTCCTTGCACAAATTCCTTGAATAAAGGAATCCCATGACCTGGGTAGGCCATTTAGAGTGGTCATCACCACTTCACCATTCTCCACCATTTCATCTACTGCTTCTAATTGTTCCTTGATCTGAGAGACCCTTGAAAAGTAGGATTGAATGGTTTCCCCATTCTGAAACTTTACTGCTTTCAATTGGTTCCGCAGGGTCATCTTCCGATTTATGTTCTTTCCTTCAAATAGCTTGGTCAAAGATTCAAACATCTCTTTGGGTGTCTTGAGAGAAGACACATGGGGTATGAGATGGTCTTTGATAGAATCAGCAATGATTCTCTTTGCCTTGACCAAGTTCTTCTTGTGCAATACCTTGGCCTCTTCATCCTCTGGGATAGGGATGTCTTCTTTCACATATGAGTCCAACTCATTCTCTTCCAGGATTAGCCCAATCCTATACTTCCAGGCTCGGAAGTTATCAGCCCCTTCAAGCTTATCCTCAAGCTTGGTGTGAAGAGACATCTTTAAGAGTACTTCAAATGGAAATAGAAAAGATTTAGAACTTACCACTTGAAGTGCTGAAAACTGGATCTGGTCCCGGATTAGGGTTTGTCAGAGAAACCCTAAAAATTCAAAATGTGAATTTCAAAATTCCGAAAAGATAGAAAGATGCGCCTTGGAGAGCTGATCAGCCTAGTACATTTAGAATTTGAGATCAGCAAAGTCTTGTCCTTCAAAATTGCCTTTTTGTCCTCCCGGGTTCACTGGGGAGAGCCCTGAATTAGGGTTTGAGTTTCCCGGAGATCTACCCAGCCAAAAATCTCGATCCAAAGCTCAAACCTTCGATTTTTGCAAGGAGCTTCCAGCTGTACCTTCAGTTTCCAGAAATTCCTATTTTTGTGGAAACCCTAATTTTTAGGGCCAAAACTGAAAATGCTCGGAACTGAAATCTGATTGGACAGAAAGATGCGCCTTGATGAGTAGATCCAATCTACTATACTGAATTTCAAAAATCTGTGGAGAGAAACCCAATAAACAAGCAATACAAGCTTCCGTCACTGCAAAATGTCTTCTTCTCAGTTAAGCTCTGATACCATGTTAAATTTTCAGTATTAAATCACAATACTATAGGATCTTTGCTGAGAGAATAACATCTACAGTATATCAATGCATGACAATCATAGTATGACAAGCATCACAAGAATCAAAAGCATAGAGACAAGAGACACAGAGTTTCCGTGGGGAAAACCCTAAGGTGAAAAACCCCACAAACTTCCTCAGAGATAGAGAGAGCAATGGCTCAACCAAAATACAACCAAATAATACAGAGATAGTCTCCTAGCAGATGATCCTCCTCCTCCTCACTAGTGCGCCACTTTCCAGAGAGAGAGATAGATACTTTTCCGAGTGAGTAAAATAGAGATCTCCTATCTCTATTTATACTCACCTTTTTGCCCAGTGACCTACTGGGGCCGACTTGTCTACTTGAGTACATCCACATTATATTATATATTAATTAGGGCCGACCCCATAAGGTGGTCTAATAACCCATCGGCAAGTACACACACTTGCGACACTTGTCAATCCACATGACGACACTTCCTTATAGAGGAATAACACATCTCTTATAAGGGTACAATAAATATACATATAATATACTGATGAAATACATTCCGAAGTTACATATACATCAACAAAGGATTAGATGGAAAGTCAATGTAGCAAGCCCTGTCATGTAAATACAATTCACATAACAAATGTTGGTCCTCAAAGTCACTTTTCAGAAAATCCTCCAGAAACTGAGTAGCTGTTGCCAAATCAAATCATCTCCCATCCTTGAGAGCTCTTAATTGGAATAAGGTTGTCTGCTCATGGAGAAAAACAGGGTAAGAGGGGGATGGAGCCCTGCAACTTAACAATTCTATGGAGAGAGTATACATTTTATCTTTTTCTTATTGCAGGGACTTAAGTTTCTTCAATCCTTCCAATTTTTCTTGAAGTTTCTCTCACCGGAGTTTCTGGAAGAATAACTCCTCAGCCCACTTTTCTCTCAATCCCTTAATGACATTCCTATGTTCCTGGAGAGAGATCATACCTGCTCTGAACTGTTCACTCCACTTGAGCCATTTATCCAACTTGAGATTTAACCAAAGAACCTTCTTCTGCAGCCATTGAATCTTTCTATCTTCTACCTCCTTCTCATCATTAGAATCCAGATAAATGACTTCCTTACCTTGCCTTGGCACTGTGAGAGTTTCATCCTCTAGTGGGGTTGCAGTGGTCTGTCCATGTAGTGCAGTCTCAACCATGGGTTTTAGAGATGCTGGTTCTTGTGTAACAACATTCTTTGTTTCCATATCCACCTCAGTTTCCTCAGTCTGTGTTACAGTCTTAGTCAATATTCTTAGGGCTGCTGGTTCTTGTGTGACAACACCCTCGTTCTCTATTTCAATCTTAGACAGATCAGTCTGTGTTGCCACTGTAGCAAATGATTTTGGAAGCACTGGTTCTTGTGTAACAATGTTTTCCTCCTGATCCTTGATATCAAATGTTGTTGTCTGAATTGCAGCTTCACTAAAAATTTTCAAGGGTACCGGTTCTTATGTAATAATCCCTTGTTCCTCTTTAAACTGCTGAGATTGTTTTTTGTTTATATCATATTTTTCTGATTGATGAGACTGGTCCTGAAGAAGCTTAATATCCCCTGATGGCTGGGACTATACTGTTTCATCCCCTAAATTCAAATCAGGGATCTCTTCAATTCTAGGCTCATTTTCCCCTCTCAATTCGGTTCCTGGCATTTCTTCTTCCACCTCCTCTATCTGTACATGATTTTGTGATGAAAGTCCCAACACAACAACTCTGTGTCATGCTGCAGAAAATATATCTCCACACTCTGGACAAACAGTCTCCCCATACTCCTCATTTTCAAATGCAAAAGATGGATTTTCCAACAAATTTGCAGCATTTGCTAAAGCTACTCCTCATTTTCTCAGCTTGTTTTCTAGCTACTCCCTTCCATCTTTCCAACTCATTTCGCAATGTCTGCACCTCTTCTTTTAATAGTTCATTTTCAAGCAGGAGATTTTCAATTTGGGGTTCTTCTCTGGGAGGTCCTTGCATAACAGTAGATGACTTAGGGTTTAAAATGGGAATCTCTAAATCTATTCCTATCATAGGTATTTTCTCCACCCAAGATGGTTCCCTATTCTCTGTCACTGCTCCCGCTGCCCCTGCTACTTCTGCTACCTTTGCTGTCTCTGCTAGGGGTGATTCAATATTACCCACAGTTGCATCCATTGTCTCCACTTCCTCTGTTGTTTTTGCTATCACAACTGCTTCTTTTGCTGCTGCTGATCGAGTCCTTCTTCTCACCATTCCCACTGGGTGTTCCTCCATGCCTACTGCTATTGGTGCTTTAACAGTTCTGATTTTCCTTTTCTTTGTTACAGTAGGTGTCTGGCTCCTATTTCCTGATCTTACTCTTTGTTTCTTTGACATAGGGGTCCCTACCTTAATCTTTTCTTCTTCAATAATAGTACCCCTTATTTCTGAAGAGGATTCAACTTCCAAAACTTCCACAATCCCTTCTTCTACTGTCTGATTTCCTTTCATTTGAATTTTTGCTCCTGCAATTGCAGCTTCAACTGTCACAGCTTCAACAGCTGCTCCAGTTTCAGCTTCTTTTAATTGAATATCTCCTTCCGCAGTTACAAATTCTACTCTTTCTTCCTCCTGTTCCAGTGTTTCCACCTCAATTTCCCCTACTATAGGGTTTCCTGTTACTACTGCCTATCCTTTATTTACTTCCCCTTCATCATTGGCCCGGTTTTCTGTTGCTCTAGCCTCCCCCCAAACTGGGTTTGAGGAACTTTGGTCCTCACTATCTTCACCAGCACCCCCCACCTCTAATACGGGTTGTATGATTGGCGCATCTCCAGTTAAAAATTGCTCCCAGGTTAAATTACGAATTACAATGGCTCTTAGGACCAGTAATTTAATTAAACCATGATTAGTAAGGGAGGAAAATGGGTGCTAGGCAGTTCTTGCATATCCAACCATGGTTTGTAAGGCTTTAAGCAGATAGAATGGTATATTTACTAAATGACCATGGCGCAAATGAGACATTAAGGGAAGTTCAGAAAAGGAAACGACTTGGTACCTACCTCCACAAGAGATATATCTTTTCACAAAAATTGCTACTTGATTCTAGGGTGGTGGTAAGGAAGCCAGTTCCAGCCCACGGTGCTTTGGAATGACCTGCTCTCCCACTGACAAAAACTCCCTCACCGCATTTGCATTATGTACCTTTCGTACAAATAGCCTCTTCCCAACCATGGGTAAACCAGTAACTTCAGCTATGATTTCCTCTGTAGCATCCACGTGCAGTCCTCTCACCTCAGAGTGAGTATCATTTAGGTTGAGGGCAAATTGCAATGTGGTTTCTGTGTGAAATCCATTCAACCATTCAAAATATGCCATCCAACCTGCTGCTACAAAAATATTAAGAACCTCTGCATTGGCGCATACAACGTCTGTATTTACTGGTTCATGTCTGACTGGGTTTCCCATTTTAATCTCTCCTCAAGGTTCAGAATTCAACAGTTTCCGGTTTTAGAAGTGGAAAGTTGCAGCTTACAAACATGCAAAGGGTCGTTAGGGTTCAAAAATTGGGTTTTAGGCCAGTCTACGCCAGTATGAACGTTCTACTGAGGCGATGAAGTTGGCGGATAGGAGTAACAGGTGCAAAATTGGGTAAGGTGATGGAGAGTAATTACAATTATGACCTTAACATAGTTCTTAAAGTGTAATTCGCATGGGTTCATTAATCGAGGGTTGTGACAGGACATAATCGTTATTACCGTATTAATTTTCTACCAAATCATGTAAAAGATAGGATCTGTACCTTGCATTTATGAGTTTGAGCCATGGATTAATCATTGCAGCCGGCCGTCATCCTTGCAGGTATAAATGCACATGTGCTGAAGTGACATGGCCACTGCCACCCGGGCTGACAACTACTCAAGGCATACGAAATTTCCCTCGTGGTGGACCGTAATTGGACCTTGTGGAGCAAGTGCCAAAACTGATGCCTAGTCACATCATTATTGGCATCATTAATCGGAGAGTAGGCAAACTGGCGGAGTATCAGCTGCGAAAGTTAGAAAAATAAGTGAAAATGGCAGAGTCGCAGTTGTATGGAAGGAGCGAGAATGAAGTGGAAAGAGTGGAATAGCGGCTACTAAGTTTAGCATAATTAAACAAGGATAGCAGATTCGTAGATGCTATGTTTAGCGAAATGGAAAAAGGTAGCGGAGTCTCAACTGTTGGGAAGGAGTAAAAATGAGGCAGAAATGGCGAAGTAGCAGCTGCCAATTTAGAAAGATAAGCGAAAATAGCGAAGTTGTAGCTGCGGAAATTGGCCGAATGAGAAAAAGTGGCGAAGTCTCAGCTATGGAAAAGTGAAGCAAAGGAGAAGTGGCGGAGTCGCAGCTGCGAATTTTGGCAGAACGGGCAAATGTGGCGGAGTCGCAGCTGCGTCAGACTGTAGTATAAGCATATTTTATCTGTGGAGGACCACGAATTATCCAACTTTTTCAAAGAGATTTATTAGATCAAGAACAAATATGGAGTGTCTGCACTCGTCTGGCCCAGTCACGACTGCTGCTCCTCCAATAAGTTCCTGCACACAGTTCTTCAAAAAACCGATCAAGTGCAAGAAAAATTAAAAATAGATAAAATACAGAATGAAAGAAAAATCGATTATTTATGTACAAAAATATGTGTGGAAACTGCAACTTTTAGGAATTCACAGGGTTTAAAACTCCTTGTCTTGACGTTAACTGATACTCTGGATCAACTGCAACTTGTGAAATAAAAGCCTCCCTTGAGATCGACCTATGATACATTTGTAGCCGATGACCATTTGCAAATAATGGTACCTTTTTCTCGTCAATGGTGATCAACCGGACTGTTCCATTATCAAATAACCGATCTATCTGATAGGGTCCCAACCAACGGGTGCGTAGTTTTCCTTTAAAGTCCCTCTTAAATTGTGAATCATACAACAGGGCCCAATCTCCTTCCTGGAAAACTCTTTTGTTTATAAATCTGTCATGCCATCTAGAGCGTTGTTGTTGGATTAAAGCTGTATGATGTACTGCAGCTGTGCGATTCTCATCCAATTCATTGAGCTGATTCAGTCAATTCCTCTGTGCCTCTGATAAATCCAGATTTGTTTCAACAACTGTTTTTAAAGTTATGATTTCAAATTCAATTGGGGAAAACGACATTCTTGCCATATACTAGCTCATATGGGGAGAAACCAGTGGTGTTATGCCAAGTGGTACAATAGGCCCATAGTGCCTCTAGAAGTCTTTCAGCCCAATCTTTACGATGTCTCTTCATTGTTTTTGTCAAAATAGCCTCAATAACCTTGTTTTTGCTCTCCACTTGCCCATTGGCCTGTGGATGATATGGTGAGGATATTATGTGCTGAATATGAAATTTCTGCAATAGTGCTTCCAGCTTGTGAGATACAAAATGTGGTCCACCGTCTGTAATGATCTCCTTAGGCACTCCAAACCGAGTAAAAATCTCTTCATACAGGAAATCAATCATAGCTTGATCACTAGCCTTGACCAAGGCTACAACTTCTACCCATTTAGTCATGTAGTCTGTGCAAACCAAGATGTGAAATTTCTACTTTGAGGGAGGGTTGATAGGCCCTACAAAATCTAGATCCCACCTATCAAACGGTTCAACCACAAGCTGTGGATGTAAAGGCATCTCATCTAATATGTTGGGTTGGCCCATCCTTTGGCAGCTATCACATGCTTGAACATACTTCTTTGCATCTCTGAACAATGTAGGCCAGAAATAGCCTATTCTCAAAACTTTATGACCTGTCCTCTTGTCAGCAAAATGTCCTCCACAGGGCTCATCATGGCAAGCTTTAAGAATGCTGAAGATTTCATCTTCTCTAACACATCTTCTGATTTCTAAATCAATCCCTGTGTAGAAAAGATGGCCATCAATCCAGCAGTACCTAGTAGTCTGTTGTATGATCTTCCTTCTTTCTCTCTTTGACAGATGTGCTGGAAGCTTACCTGCAGCCAAAAAGTTAGCAATATTTGCATACCATGGGGAATGAGCTGATACTGCAAACAAATGTTCTTCAGGGAAGGAATCTTCGACTGGTAAATTGTCATCATTGTTAGTAAGTCGAGATAAAAAAATATGCAACAACATTTTCCTTTCTTGGTCTATCAATAATTGCAATATCAAATTCCTATAACAGTAACAACCATCTAGTAACTCTAGCATTCGTGATTGGTTTATTCATTAAATACTTGATAGCAGAATGATCAATGTGCAAAAAAGTAGAATATCTAGTAATATAATGTCTAAACTTATTGATGGAATAAACAATGGCAAGAAATTATTTTTCTGTGACAGTATAATTCAGTTCAGCAGGAGACAGATTTTTACTAATATAGTAAATAACATAAGGAGCATTACCTTCCTGTTGTCCCAATATTGCTCCAATGGAAGTGTCTGAAGCATCTGAAGAAATGTGAAAAGGAAGAGCCCAATTGGGTCCTCGTAAGATGGGTGCTGTAGACAACCTCTTCTTTAGCTCATTAAATGTTGTTTGGCATGTATCATTCCAAACAAACTGTGCATCCTTCATCAACAAAGTGAACAAAGGAAATCCTATCTTGGAAAAAATTTCTATAAATCTTCTATAATAGCCAGCATGACCCAAGAAGCTACATACATCCTTCTGTGTCCCAGGAGTTGGTATGTTTTCAATTACCTTTATTTTGGATGGATCTACCTGGATACCATCAGAAGAGATGAAGTGCCCTAGCACTATGCCTTCACTCATCATCATGTGGCATTTTTCAGTGCTCAAAGAGAGCTATCTATGTTCATAGCGTTTTAGGACTTTTTCTAAGTTCTTCAGTGCTTCTTCATAACTGTCACCATATGTGGTAAAGTCATCCATAAAAATTTCCATGCAATCATTCACCATTTCTGAAAATATTTTAATCACTGCTCTCTGAAATGTAGCTGGTGCGTTGCACAACCCAAAAGGAAGTACTCGATATGCAAAAGTCCCCCAAGGATAGGTGAAAGTGGTTTTGTCTTGATCTTCTGGAGCAATCTGAATCTGGTTATAGCCACTAAAGCCATCCAGAAAAGAGAAATACTTCTTCCCAGACAAGGTATCAAGGACCTGATCAATGAAAGGTAAGGGGAAATGGTCCTTCTGCGTTGCCTTATTCAATTCTTTGTAATCCACGCAGACCCTCCATTTCCTATTCTTCTTTGGCATGATCACAAGTGGAGAAACCCACTCATTGTCTGAAATTGGATATATGAATCCAGCTTCCAACAGTTTCTGGATTTCCTCTTTCACTATGTTTCTTAGGTTCGGGTTCATCCTTCGTTGGGGTTGGCATACAGGCCTAGAGTCTCTCTTAATATAGATGCGATGAGTGCACAAATAAGAAGGAATTCCTTTCATGTCTGTGTATTCCCAAGCAAAAGCTCCCCTATGCTGTTTCAACAGAGTGACTAGCTATTCCAACTCGCTAGGTGCCAAATTAGGATTGATATTCAATGTTTTTCCTGGCTCAATTTCCACTGGAACACTCTTCGAATTCTTAAGTACTGGAATTACATTATCATCACCGATTAGAGTTTCTTCTGTAATATTTTCTTGTTCTGTTGCAGCTAAAGTACTGTCCAAGATATGATAGACATTCTTATTGACTCACGTGGGCTCACTGATGAAACTATTAATGGAATCATCCTCTGTTTCATCTTTAAATGCCAAGGCTCTCCCTATGGTTAATAGTGGCTGCACGCCCTCTTCCTCCTCCAAATATGCCCACAATGGAGTTTCAGCTTCTGTGCTTGGTCGAGCTGGAGGGTACAGGGTTAGATTCTTGATCTCAGTTCTATTTGAAATAGTCATAGAACCTGACCGGCAGCTGATACAGGCATTAGCTGTGGCCAACCACGGTCTTCCCAGGATCAGTGGGTGTCCCCCCAACTGAGATTTTGGCTGTAATACCAAAAAATCTGCAGGGTATTCCCACGAGTCAACTGAAATTATGAGGTCATCTAGAATTCCTTTCGGTTTGATCGTTGATCTATCAGCAAGTTCAACAAAAGTAGGGGTTGGCTGAAGATTAGTGAGTCCCAATTTATTCACAGTCTCTATGGTCATAACGTTAATAGTTGCACCCAAATCCACCAATACATTTGGAATTTGTGTGTTCCCTATGTGCAATGTAACAGTTGGGTTCCCAAGATCATCGTACTCTTCCACAGGGGCCTTTCCCGTTATCAATTCTGAAAGCTTTCCCAACACGTGGACAGTGGGAGGATCCCTGGGCCTTCTTCCTGGTTTCTTAACACACAAATCTTTAACTGTCTTAGCATAAATGGGCACATCATGGAGGGCTTGTAATAATGGAATTTTAACATACAAATTTTTCAACTCTCCCACGAGATCAAATCGGGGCTGTTCCACTATTTTCTGCAGCTGTAATCATTCAGGGTACGGTGGTTCTCTATTCAACTGTGTAGGCTGTGACAGATCGTGTGTTTCTTCTTGAGTTTCAGCTGCTGCTTCAGTAGGAGTATCAACATCCTCAATAATGGGGATTGCTAAATTAACCATGTTTTCATAATGCTAATTTACTCCAGTTGCAATCACTGGGGGTGAAATATCCTCAGTGATAATAGGCTCCACCACCCTTCCTGATCGTAATTGTATATCATTGCAGGGAATCTGAGTGATGGAATATGCAGGCATGTTGGCAGTCTCAAATTGATGGTCTTCTTTATTGTTTGGGTTCGGGTTAGGTTGTGCAGGTAGTTGTGGTCGAAGTGGTGCATTCATGGGTGCGGCACTGTTCTGGAAAGGGAGCTGTGGTTGCTGATACTGCTGATGCTGATACTATTGAGGAGGGTACTGTTGATACTGATTCTGGTGATGGGGAAAGTTATTTCCTTGGTAAGAGTTTCTCCAGTTGGAATTCCAAGGAGCTTGGTTTGACTGTTGTGGCCATGGTGTCCATGAATTAGGATTTTGCATTGGGTTTTTAGATGAATGCCACTGGCTGTTGGAATAATGTGAAGGGAATTGTGTATTCATATTATGCATGTTGTTCATTCCATTCACATTATGTAGGAAAAATGCTGGATCTGGATTCATACCTTGGTTTTTAGGCTGCCACATTTTCTTCTGTGCCATAAAGTATGCTGGCTCTACATCCAGAATAGATGCCTGCAGGACTGCTTTAACCTTAGGTAATGAAGGACACTCCTTAGTATCATGCTCGAGTTCACATATCCTACATACCTCTGCTTTGTCCAATGGGCACTCCTTCAGTGGATACTTCTTTCTACATTTAGGACAGAATACCCCAAGTGTAAGATCTTCTACTACTTGTTTCTATTTTTCCCTCATCGCATCAAACTCTGAGGAGAGGGAGCTCATCATGTCTATTTTAAAGTTCTCCAGTAGGTTTCCTAATTCTGCTCGAGTGGCACCTCCACTAGATGACTTTTGAGTCCTAGTAAAGACATCCTGGTCTCGGTCTTTGTCTCGTTTGCTGGTTCTGGAAGATCCCCTGGAGTACCTTCGACATAATTCAATAATATTTTCAAAAGGTTCCTTCGAGATATCCCCTTTCACCAGCAGATTCAACATATCAAGGCAATATTCTCTAATTCCTCTTAGCAAGATAATCTTGAGCACATCCTTTCCAATCTCAGCATGAACAGATCTTTGCAAATTGTACAGCAATCTCTCCACAAAGTTTTCCAAACTCTCTTTATCCTTTTGAACCATTTTTAAAAACTCTTCCTTTCTATCTCTAGTTCTGCAATATTCTTGATATTTAGAAAGGAAGGTGTTCTTCATTTGATCCCAAATAGTAATGGTCTCATGACCCAAACTCATGAACCAACGCAAAGCATTTCCTTTCAAGGTGGCTGGGAATAGCTTCAGCTTCTGAGCACCAGAGGTGTAATCATAGCTGCGACAGAGGATATCAAAATCAAAAAGAAACTCATCAGGATCCTCAGAGGACTTACCATGGAAATTCGGGAGAAATGATGGTGAGATATTCTTCATAGGAGCTGCTCCTGGTGTCTGAAGGATAGGGAATTCTAATGTAGCCACAATATTACCAGGTTGATTATTTTCTCCTTCTTCCTCCCGGTGATCCTCATGTTCGTTCTCACCCCCCTGTTCTCTACCAGCCATGGTTCTAGTCCAAAATTCAACAGCTTCCTTTATTCGTTCTTCCTCTGCTTTGGATTCTTCCTCTTTTCTCCTCTCTTCTCTTTGCCTTCTTTCTTCCTCTTCTATTCTACGAGTCTCCAACCACACCTCTTTAGTAACTCTAGTTCCGTCAATAAGATAAATCTCCTCTCTATCTGGTGCACCTAAAGCAATTCCCTTATCTTTAGGAGATTTACTTTCTGCAACAGGAGTTGAAGGTCCCATTGTATTCTCCACTGTGGATGATGAATGTTCAAGATTGGGAGGAATAGAATTTTCCCTTCTTGTAGAGTTCCGTAGTGGTCTAGTGGAAGAATCAGCTCTAGCAATTATCTCATTAATATATGTGTGTCTTCCCTGACTTGCATTATGACCTCGACCTCTTCCACCTGCAATGTTAGTATTCAAAGGGGGTTCCCGATTTGTTTTTCTTGTATTCATGCATGTTGTAAAGAATTGAACTAAAATAAAATCAAATGAAACCAACTACTAACTCTGTTTATCTATTACCAACCCGACAATGGTGCCAAAATGTTGGTCACCCTATATGTCAGTTAATTAAAGCTCACATACAGAATGGTCAATATAAATTGTCAAACCCAGGAAGGTTTTTATTTCAAAGGCAATAAGCACAGTCTATGCATAAACAGATCAAGCAGTTTATTTGCTGAATGTAAATAATGATCCTACCTATGTGTCCAACCAACTCATTCCCTAAGAACACTAATCTAATTCATACATATAAGAATCCAAAAGAAAGCAACTTCCCTACAGAAATCAACCGAGCAAGTTAATGATCTAATGATGAAATGAAACTAGATTACTTTTGCAAGAAGTTAAATCCTATAATTATCAAACTACAATATTCAATTTTTACCAAAATGATCTATCCAGTAGCTACTGTAACTCTACCATTATCTGTCTAATCTATGAATGTAATTGAAGATACAACATCAACCAGAATTAAAACACAAGCTTGAACTCTAATTGATAATTAATGGAAATCCTAGAAAGCATAAACAACTAGAAGATAATTGGAATTGAGCTTGGTTGTCACAGCTGATTACAACACACATGCAAATTAAGTAAATTATCCTACACAGTCGACTGTCACACCACTCTGTTACAGCTATCCAAGATGCAATTACAAACTACCAGAAATGAAAGCTAAACTCTGTTAGAGCTACCAATAATGTCTGCAATCATTCACCACACAACAGAAGTAAAACTAAACTACTCTACCTACTTAAACCGTCTATCTCTATGAGAAGGCGGGGCCTAGCCTTCTAACAAAGACGCCGAGAGTCACAATAGATTAAGACACAGAAATGAAGAACTTTGCTCTCATATAATTGATGGAAGATTGTGAGTCTCAGTGCTCTGTTATAGCTTACACAAGTAATGATTGTCCAACCCCATGCTACGAGAGCCTTCTGGAATTTATACAAAGGAAATACAGTTTCAGATCCACTAAAATCACGCAACAATGAATATCTATGATCTTCATGCTGCGGAGTTACAGCTAACTGATACAACATATTAAATAGAGCCGTTAATTGTGAAGGAGGCTATTGCTTTGATCATTAATGGGTCAACAGACTCAACAGCTGGAATGCCACCTGTCTGTCGTAGCTATGCCCTGCTTCAGTGGAATCTGTTATAGTGGGGATCTGATACAGCTTTCGTGGAAGATGCACTGTCCCTTGGAGTTATGACGAGTTGGTGCCTTAAAGAGTCACTCTAGGCACTACTGAGCTGATACACCTGCGCTTTAGATTTTGGCTAAATGAAATCACACAGATCAGTATAAACCAAGGACTAAAATCCATAATCTTTAACAATCTTAGGCATAAAAATAAATAAGGTAATAACAAATTAAACCTATCAATATTATTGATTGATCTGGAAAAGACATGGATATAGCTCATGAAAGTAGGATGGAATTAGGACAAAATGATGTAATAAGGGTGGCCAAAAAGGGGCATTTCCTGAACCCAACAACTTTTATACATGTTGCAGGGTGGGTTGAGTCCAAGGGGAGGCCCTAGTGGAGGATAGCATGGTGGACATTTTTTGTTGTTGTTGATATGCATAGATTGCAAAGATTTGTTTTGGACATCGAGGAGATTTATTTTTGGACTCGATACATATATATGTACATTGAACTCACATGTCCATGAACGTTTTTTGAGGATTATATATACATGTCCTTTGAACTTACATATTCTGTATCTGCTTTAAATGATCTATTTATTTTTGTTTATTTAGTGTATATTTGGTGTGATTTAAATGTTTAGAATATGTATTTGCATGTTTAAATGAATGAATGAATATGTAAGAATGGATGTTAAGGATGTTATAATCTAGGTGCAATGAATGAATGTTAGGTTCTTATAGGAATTTTAAGAATGAATGAATGTTAAGAATGATTTATCTTTGAATGTTAGGTTTTTATAGGAATTTAAAGAATCAATGAATGTCAAGATTGAATGCTAAGAATTATTTATCTTTGAATGTTAGGAAGTTTTGATAGAAAAATGAATGTTAGGTTTAAAGTTCCGGAATGTTAGGAAGTTGTGATTGAAATATGAATGTTAGGAAGTCGAAAAATAAATGAATCTCAAGATTGAATGTTAAGAACATGATATCTTTGAATATTAGGAAGTTTAGGAATGTTAGGAAGTTTAAAAATGAATGAACATAGGTTTAAAGTTCAGGAATGTTAGGAAATTTTGATTGAAATATGAATGAATGTTAAGATTGAATGTTATCTTTGAATGTTAGGAAGTTTAGGGATGTTAGAAGTTTTGATAGAAATATGGATGAACTAGGAAGTTTAAAAATGAATGTTAAGTTCAAATTTTAGGAATGTTAGGAAGTTTTGATTGAAATATGAATGTTAGGAAGTTGAAAAATGAATGTTAGGTTTAAATTTTGATAGGAATGTTAGGAATATGTTAAGCATGAATGTTATGGTAAGAATGGATGCTAAGGAATTTATGATAGGTGCAATGAATGTTAAGATTGAATGTTAAGAACATGACTGTTATCTTTGAATGTTAGGAAGTTTGATAGAAACATGAATGTTAAGAAGTTTAAAAATGAATATTAGGTTCAAAGTTTAGGAATTTGTTAGGAAGTTTTGATTGAAATATGAATGTTAGGAAGTTGAAAAATGAATATTAGGTTCAAATTTTGATATGAATTTTTAATTAATAATTCTTATTTTCAATGTCCAGGTACATTTGATGTGGCTGAAATCATGGCAAATGGGAATAATGATTTTTTGTTTTTTAATCATAAGCAAAGATTACAGGATTGTGAAGCTTGTGCTAAATTAGAGCAATGATTTTATACAACAATTTGATGAATTTTCATCGATTTGTTGTAAATAATCATTCTTCTAATTTAGCATAAGCTTCACAATCCTGGAATCCTTTCTTGTGATTAAAAATCAAATGATCATTGTCTCCATTTGCCATGATTTCAGTTATGTGAACTTACACAAGTGATATTTTAAAGTAAAGATTCGGGGCGGAGAGTGGCGATAGCCACATCCGTTATCTCATCCCTTACGTGGTCTAATAGACATATGGGGACCCGAATAAAGTATTTTATACAGAATTAAGACAAAAATTTTACACATTGAAGTTTTCATAATTACCAAATAATTTTTGAATTCATTTCAGCATACTAGAATACGATCATTTAAACTCTTATATTCTACTTCCTTCCAAAATCATAGACATAGAAAGAAAAAAAATATATTGTACACAACATTTGATAATGACATGGAAAAAATCATTGATCCATTAATTTTTTATATAGTTAAAAACATCGTAACGGAATGCCGTCCTCAATTATCCATTTATGGTCATATTTGGACAGTTTCCATTTTTTATTTTTTAATTGTTTTTTTTATAGAACTTGAACCAATTTTATTCGAGATGCACATACTAAATGACTATATTGACAACATATAACATCAGGTTCATAATCATGAAAGTATACATAATTTTTAGTCATATGGGTCTGCTAAAAAAAATAGCCCTTTAAAATGATGGATCCTCTCTCGTATGTATATCCTGTCATTGTAGTCTTCCAATAACTTCATCTTTCCTTTAGTGCATCGCATCAAATAATACTTCACATTTTCGTTGTTGTCTACAGGTGCAATTACAGCAAAAACATCCCCTGTGCAAATTACAATTGACGTTAGGATTTTTAAATCAATTAAATTGACTAATTTATACATGTATAAGGTGATGGACAAGAATGAACAATCGACAAAACAATTGTGTACTTGATCATTACCTTCTCTAACAAGATCTAAAATTCTGTCGCCATCAGATGATATTGCTATTTTTTCTGATTCTAATTCTTCTATGCTTGCTAGTGGCATTTTTCCTTTAGGATTAATCTGTGTGTGTTTCCAATGTTTTACATAGTTGTTCGTTATGTTTTCACAAACTTCTGTAGATTCAATATTTTTCAGTGCAAATATGACAAACACATGATTGCTTTCTACTGTCAAATGCATACACGTTTTGGAAGGATTTTGTTTGAATAGAGTGAAAATATCTAGTCCCATGTATGGTGCTAGCGTCGTATGGTATTGATCTATTTATATCTTGGACCCCAACAAGCCAAAAAAACCTAGTACACAAATGACAAATTTTGATATTAGTACATACTTTTTTTTAAATTGACAATAAAATATAAAATAAAACATGTGTGTACATATCTACGCACATCTTTTGATTGTTGATTATAATTATGGTTTAAATGTGATTTACACCATTGGACAACCTCTGCAGCTGAATGAAATCGTTCAGAACTATGGTTCATTTTCCATCTTCGAAGTACTCTTTTTACGCATGCTTCTGCACCATCATGTTCACCTTTTCCATGACCAGTTTCAAAGAAATTCCAGTGATGTTTAATGTTCAATATTTTATGAAGTCGACATAACCAATAAAATGATCGTGAAGATTTAAATTGTCCTACACATCCATCCGTCCATATCCAATGCTCATTGAATTTAATTTTACGTCCCTTTAGTGAATTGTAGAAAATACTTTCAGTACAATGTTGAACAAAATGTGTATCGTATGTACGATCGTCGCTGATATAAAAGTGATATTCTTTAATCACATCTCGATTGTCACGCATGCCTTCAATGCCATCAACATCCTATTGAGAATGTCTATATAAAACATGGACAAATATCGAAACTTGGTCAGAATGATAGTATTCACTCAATATCTCTTTTTGTGCAGCAAATGTGTAATTTTCTGCAAAATCAACCACTGACAAAATTGTTCATGGTGGAAAAATTTCACGAGACTGTTTGAATTGAAGGTCTTGCCATCATTCTCTATGTGAATGCTTGGTGTATTTATAAATTTTGCTTTCAAATTTCTTGAGAAAATCCATCACACCTATTTTATCTTCTCGCAAATCAATCCTTTTGGAATGTGCATCACTAGTACTTGTAATGTATTCATATATTCTCCAATCAACAGTTACATTTGACAGCGAGTGATCAGTATC
Source organism: Larix kaempferi (assembly GCA_027924585.1). Lineage (NCBI taxonomy): Eukaryota > Viridiplantae > Streptophyta > Pinopsida > Pinales > Pinaceae > Larix > Larix kaempferi. Next base: position 6,637,177 of record BSBM01000160.1, read on the forward strand.
GATAGGATATTTATTGTGGAATAAAACCAAATTTCCACAACGATTACAATGTTTTTCATTGACACATTTCTTATTATAAAATACTTCATCGTGATTTCTCTCACATAGGGTTTGAGTTATGAATTCACGTATTGTGGGCGGAGGTGGTGAATTTGTCCAAAACATTTTACCAAATTCAAGAAACGTGTCGTAATATAATTGAAATTGCACATGATAACGGCAATAACATGGGTCATGTATAGTAATAGGTCTAACATACCATGGTTTTAGTTGCACAAATGTAGTGATTGACACATTAATTCCACGATGATCTTCCTTGAATTTATTGAACAATTGTACTTGTGTCATATCCATTATATGTTTTGGACTGCTTACATATACTCCTCGTGATACTCTTTGTCGTATCACATCCCTTGAATTTGGTGAAACTCGAGCATGTGTCAACCAATATTCCCGTACAATATCTTTAACACCTGCTCCCATTCTATCTTTGTAAGGCTGTCTACAAATAATTGCCCAGCAAGCAAGTTCATCATTTTCATCTATTTGCATTCTAAATTTTCTATGATTGTATAATGTCTTTTTTGAGGTTCCAACTGTTTTTGCTAGCTGTGTTGTCAAACGTTTTTGTTTAGTACTAGTCAAAATAATTGCTGTATGAATTTCTCTTCGTGTAGCACTAATGTCTTTCTTCCTAGATTTTCCAATTTTTTTTATTGTATCACCTATATTTTCTATCACATTATGTTTCAATTTCGACTCTTTGGTCGCCTTGTGAATACCTAATAATAACGTAGCATCTTCTAACTTCTTGGTCACTAATAAACATCTCAAAATTTGTGCTTGTACTGCTACTGAATAATTCTTCAGAACATTATCATAAATTTTTTGAGCCCGATATCGTGCAGCATGTATGGATATTTTTTTTCATATTTGTTGCAATCAATGTTTTCTAACGTTTCATCATCAATGGTGAAAGTACCTATACATCAAGTTAAATTTAATTTAACATGTATCCAAAAATACAATTCATAATTATAAAAAATGAATTTGGAAAATACATGATATATACATACCTGGTCCAATTTCTGGTTCTTGAACTTGATCTTCAATATTGACTTTATTGACATTAGTATGTAAATCACTATTTACATTTTCAACAATGGTTTCTTCAACTTCAATTTGTTCTTCGTGTACTCTATTTTCAATTTCTATTTCGTCAACATTATCATGTAAAACTATATTTGTATCTTCAATAATCGTAGCTTGCGTTTCTGCAAGGCTTGCTTTGTTGGCATGATATTTAAGTTTTTTTTTTCATCATCATCATCACGTTTACGATCATATTTTCTTTGACGGTTTCTCTTACTGCCCATGATTGTTTAATCTATAAATGACAAATTAAAGAATTATCATTTTATAGTAAAAAAAAAATTAAGATTTAAAAACAGTTACGAAATTTATAAACACATGAATTAAAATTTTGCTTCACCTTATCAAAATCTTGTAAGAGTCTTTTGAAGAAAAAGTCCTTGGAAACAAATTTACTTTGAAAATAACCTTCTTTGAATGAAATAAGAACTCCTTGACAATAAATCACCTTTGAAAAAACCTATTGGAAAAGAATAAGAACACTTTCTAAATAAATCTTTTTTGTAAAACCACTGGAAAAAAAACTTCTTTGAAAAAATATATAGGAAAAAGATTTCTTTGGAAAAATCCTTGCAAAGAAATAACTTTTTTGCAAAAATAATTTGGGAGAACAACTCTTCGAAAAAACCCCTTTTCAAAGAAATAAGAAGGAAAAATACATCTCCTTTGCAAAAATAAGTTGAAATAAAATCTTATTTGCAAAAATGCCTTGGAATAAAAACTCTGTAACTGCACCCTTTGGAAAGAAACATTTTCTGAAAAAACCACTGGTAAAATACTTTGTAAAAAAATCGACTTTTTCAAAAATATGTAGAAAACAAAAAATTTGAAAAAATCTATTTAAAAAAAAACTCATTTGCAAAAAAACTCTTTAAAATCATCATTTTGGAAAAAAAACACCTTAAAAAAACCCATTGCAAAGACATAAGAAGTGCAAAAAGTTTGGAATAAAAACTCATTTTGCAAAAATGCTTTAGAAAAAAACTCTTTCAATGTATTCCTTAGAAAGAAATAGGAAAAAAAATACTTTATAAAAAAAACCCCATTTGCAAAAAAAACCCCTTCGAAAATCCCTTCAAAAATATTATGACCAGAAATATGCGAAATTAAAATGTGCGAAATTAATGAAAGTATTTAGTTTTATTTATATAAGCTTAGACAACAATAACGTTGTTTTATTTTTATTTTTATATTTTTATTTTTTTATCTGGCCGACGAGTTTTTTTTTACGTTTGGTTATTTGGCCGAATAGCCCTTGCTCCAAGTGACGTCGCCGTTACGAAAAAATGTTATTCAGTCGAACAATTATTCAGCTGAATAACCTCTGAAACCTGAAAATCTGATTTTCCCTCATAGTTTTCAGGTTTCTCCATTTTCGGAAGGTAAAAAGAATCTCTTACACTTCAAAGCGATTGTCGTACTTGATACCATTAGTTTCATTATTGAATCTACTTTCTAAATATATGGATTTTGTTGTGTATAGGTAAGATCTGATATTTTTAATTATTTGTTTTCTTAACAGGTGTCGAGTTTGGTTTCATCTCTTTCAAAATGCAATCAAATGAAAAATCCATAACTTCAAAAATACACCACCAAAAAAATTGAAAAAACTATGGTGCAGTTAATTGGCGTGTCTACTTCAAAAGGGTATTCATATATTTTTTAGTTTTATCTTCAATTCAGAGAAAAGGTTTGCGACAAAAAATATGTTGAAAATCGACAAGGTTTCCCCATTGATCGAATTCAAAAAAATATAATAATTAGTATATAGATCCATTGGTTACAAACTTATAGTCATGCAGTAGTATATTGTGTGTAGATTGTCGTAGCATATTTGTTTTTTGAAAAAACTAAGTTTAACAATGATTTTACGTGTGCGACAAAACATGGCTATTTTGTAGTCATTTCATTTTATAAGAACACACTGTCAAACATTTGCCGAATCGACATATCAAATCTCAATATAAAAAATTGAAAAAAATATGGATAGAAAGCTAACATAATTCTCTAAAAGTTTTCCTTTTAGTGAAAAGTGAAATTCCAAACAAAAATATCACTTTTATTCTCCCAAAGTTGGAAAACATGAAAAGCTCAGATTTATTTTCTCACGGGACCCCCCAAAATAGACACCCATCAAGTGTTTGGATCTCTTCAAGTTCATATTCAAACACATTAAGCACATTCAAATTTCCACATTTCTCATGATCCACCATGTCATGAGAATCCTCCAAACAATCTACTATTTGAGAATCTGAAATATAGGAGGAAAAACAAGTATCTTGCAACTTTTCAAGACGTTGCTCATTTTTAATTGTAAGCTTATGATTATCCTTATTATTCTTCAAGTATGCATCATTTAACAATTCATTAGGCTCAAACAAATGGTTTCTATCAAAAATCAAAGACATGAAATTACCTTTGATGTGGCACAATGCTCTTTGAATCTTCTCCATGTCTTCAAGGAAGGATGTTTCCTCCAATGAAGTAGCTCCCCAACAAGAATTTGACACCAATGCTTGAGTGTCATGGAGAATGTTGAGGGACTCTTGGATCTTCTTTTCATTCTATTACAATGTAATTTTCCACCTGGTGAGTATCAGCATTCTTTGGCCTGCAGGATCCATTTCACTGACTCAGATCCACTTTATATCCTTCAGACACACTATTTCCTCATTTTTTACCTTGTACGCTTGCTGCATCATTACAGTAGGCGTACCCGTGAGTTGCATCATTATAGCCCACGGGTAGCATGTAAAATGGTAAAAATTACTAGTTAATTACTTTTTACCCATACTTATGGTGGAAACCCTTACTACAACACAGTCGGTGCTGGCCACCAATTCAACCCACCTCAGTACGGTGCCCAAAATACTTATATACCTGCTTACTCTCATACGGATCAGGTTGGAGGAGGTTATCAACCCTATGGCCATGGTCAAGCTTATGGTCCGCTAGATCCTCATTATCAATATTTTAATGCTCATGGTCAAGCTTTTGGTCCACCTCACAATTCGGTTCCGTTCAACCAACCTTTTATGAGAGCTTATAATCAAGATTTCTAGCTGCAGCTCCTGTTCCTTGCACGCTTGAATCTTCTGGATCTTTCGAAGCTCACGAATGATCCGATGTGTCACAAACCTAATTGGCCTCCGGTCCCTACCAAGCTTCCTTCCGACATTCCTAAGTTTGAGGGGAAAGGTGGTGAGGATCCGGGTGATCATGTCACAACATTTCACCTTTGGTGCTCTTCCAACTCGTTGAATCACGATTCGGTTAGATTATGACTATTTCAATGCACCCTCACAGGGGCAGTCGTGAAGTGGTATGTTGAGTTTCCTGGGAACACCTATAGGGGATTCAATGAGATCACTTTGGTTTTCTTGGACCATTTTCAGTTGCCGGTTCGCTATGATACTGGTACTGAACTTTTGTCTACCTTCCGTCAAAATAAAGCCACACATGTTTCTAACCACGTTCAAGAGTGGCGTCGGCGGAAGAGATTAGTGATAGCCAACATTCCTCCAGAATTTCTATTGGAATGGTTCCTCAAGTCCTTACTCCCATACATTGCTAAGGATGTTTCAATGTCCGGCATTGTGATTGAGGAACAAGCCATCTTGAAAGTCCAGCAGTTAGACCTACTATACTCTTAGTCTGGCATTTTATATGGCATTATTCCTGACGCACCGAGAACACACCATGAGCCCAAGTCAGTTCCTGGATCGCATGCCGATGGCATCGTGGGATCTGCAAGTACTCGCCTTTTAGATTTGGTGGCCAATCAAATGCAAAATTTGTTTCTAAACTAGTCTACTCCTAGATAGGTTCACACTTTGTCCACTTCCACCCCGTTGTCTGATGTACACAATGTGCAATCAACGAAACCGTCAGGTAACCAGCGACTTGGTGGTAAGAAAAAGGGGAGAAACAACTGTAGGGGTGGAAACAATGGGAATAACAATAACAACAATCACAATACTCCTCGTAAAGAGAATGCCAACCCTCTTCGAGAAGGCAGAAATGCTGGTGAGGACCGTAAACCTAGACGTAAGGTGAAGTTTCCTTGCAAGCTCTATGGGGAAGACCATCTTACTCACTTATGTCCTCAAATTGAAGAAGCATTGAAGCATTTGGAACATAGCCTAGTTGTGTTAAAGGATCCCCTTCTTCATCATCAAAACATGGCTTTGCATGCTCCCACCATTGGTTATGGACCTACTGAGACGGTGACGTCTTCTTCCAATACTAGTGGTTATGGATGTATGAATATGGTTCAATCGGAGGTTAGTGTTGCCACTCGTCAACGCGACTATGATGCACCACAACCTAATATGGGGAGTGAGCCTCCCCCTCCTCCTGACAATTCCTTTCATATCGAGAAGCCCTCTAATATGCCATGGATACCGAAAGGTGTTCTTAAGCGCTCTACGCATAATCCTAATGCTCGAGCCGCCCATAACTACTCAATTGTGGAATATTTGGGCCAAACTCCGTGTGCCATGTTGGCTCTTGAAGTCTTGCAGGCCTATCCTTCTCAAAAGCATGCCCTTTTGAGTGCGTTAGGAGTTCAGGATGGGGGGAAGTCCCAATGTTATCAAGTTCGATACTATTGATGTTCAACCTTGCTTACCTTACCATATGGCTTTTCGAATCCAGGTGGTGTGCCTTCATAATTTTTTCAAACGTACTATGGTTGACGAAGGTGCTTCCGCATCAGTAATGTCGTTAACTTGTTGGAAAGATCTTGGCTCTCCTCCTCTTCTCACGTCTCGAACCATGCTCATTGCATTCGACAATCGGTCATTTAAGCCGCATGGAATTATCCTTTCCCTTGTTGTCTCCTTGGGAGGTAAGTCTGTTCCTATTGAAGTCGAGGTGGTTGATGTGCCTATCGACTACAACCTTTTACTGGGTTTGAATTGGATGTACGCTTTGAAGGCTGTCGCATCCACTATATTCAGATTTATCTGCTTTCCCCATGAAGGAAAGATAGTGACCATCGATCAACTCGATTTCGTTAACACTCCTTCCACAGCATCCACGGGATCCATAGTCCCGCAAGTTACTGATTCTCAGTCAGCAACTGGGAACATAGGTGTTGGTATGTATCCTTCATTGATGGGAACTTATAGTTTTCCTGCACCTGTGAATTTCATCGGAACCATTTTCGATGATGTGTCTCCTCCTTTGCATAGTATGCCATTCCAGACTTCCTATTTTAATGATCCATGGACTTTACCGTCCACAAGTTCTACGTCTTGAGATGTTACGCACATCGGGATGTCTATGCAATTGTCTGTAGTTGAGCTTGCTTACCAGCATATTCAACAAGCCACTGCAGAACCAAATCTCTCTTCTTCACAGACAGTCAGAGAAGATCCCGTTACACTGCCAGTTTGGGTAGCCAACTCATCTTGTTCACACGACTACCTTGATGATACATTGCCTTATGACGAAGCTATTATGGAGGCCATGTGTGGTTGTGAGAAGCCTTGAGAGGATATGCACCATCGCTCTTATTTTCTTCCCAACCTCGAGCTCGCCGAACAGGAAGAGTTTAGGATGAATCTAGCAGATATGGTTGGTCACCCTGTGGCTCTTTTAGGGTCGCATGATTTTTTTGTGGAAGGGAATATGGCCAATATTTCCCCAACTATGTCGATCAACATCTCTCGTACTCCCGAAAAAGTGGAAAATTTCTACATCGGTGCCGATTGCACTCCTGAGGAGATTTCTATTTACACTGATTTGTTTACAAAACTCCGGCAGGCTTTCACCTGGTCATATGAGGAGATGTCAGGAATAGACCCCCGCATGGTTGAACATCATATTAGAACGTATCCCAACGCTAAACCGGTTCGACAACGCCTATGTACTGTGAACCCTAGGAAAGCAGCCGCTATCAAGGCAGAGGTGGAGAAACTGCTCAAAGCTGGTTTCATCTACCCCGTTCCCCTTACCGAATGGGTGTCAAATCCCGTTCATGTGGATAAGAAGCAGGGAACGATCTGTGTATGCACTGATTTTAGAGATTTGAACCGTGCATGTCCGAAAGACAAATTCCCCATGCCATTCATCGATCAGATCTTGGATGCTTGTGCGGGAAGTGAGATTTTTTCATTTATGGATGACTTTTCAGGCTATAATCAGGTTTAAATCAAACCTGAGGACCAGCATAAGACAACTTTCAGTTGTCCTTGGGGGACATTTGCATATCGAAAAATTCCCTTCGTCCTTAAAAACACCATAGCTATGTTTTAGTGTGCCATGACCTACGCCTTTCACGATCTTAAAAAGATTATGGAGGTTTTCTTGGATGATCTTGTAGGCCATTCCCGCAAGAGAGTGGACCACCCCAAGCACCTCCGCCTGATTCTCGAATGATGTATACGCTAAAAAATTTGATTGAATCCTAATAAATGCATATTTGCTGTAAGGACTGGTCGCCTTCTGGGCTTTATAGTTTCGAAAGACGGTATTAGAGTGGATCCTCTCAAAGTTGAGGAAATACTTCGGTTGCCTCCTATGCGTAATTTGTTACAACTTCACAGCCTCCAAGGGAGCGCTACTTTTCTGCATCGATTTATAGTCAATTAAGCTAATATTAACAAAGGTTTTGCACGCTTATTGAAGAAAGACACACCTTTTATCTGGGATGAGTGAGCCTAGCAGTCTTTCGACGCCCTTAAGAAAGCTTTGGTATCAGTTCCTATTCTTAGTCCACAAGACTTCGCGCGAGATTTTATCCTTTATGTGGCTACGTCTCAAGAGATGATTGGCATGGTCTTAGTTCACGTTGATGACGCGCTCGTCGAGCATGTTATCTATTACCTTAGTTGAAATCTAGTAGACGCTGAACTGAGATATACTCAAGTAGAAAAGCTGGCACTTGCAACTGTCCATGCATTCCAGCGATTACGACATTACATTTTGCTTAGAACTACCACAGTTGTAGAGCATATAAATTTGTTTCAGTTCGTGGTATCACGACGCCTTATAGGGGGGAAGTACAATAAATGGATTGTTATCCTTCAGGAGTTCGATCTTGATTTTTCTTCAGCGAAATCGGTGAAATCATTGGTGTTTGCTGAGCTTATATCGGACCTTCCGAGACTTGATGAGGATATCATTCATGAATATTCCGTTGTGGATGAGCACTTATTTCTTATCTCGTCTGAGGACCCTTGGTATGGGGATGTCATTGTATATCTCGAAAATTTGAAGTCTCCTCCGCATTATTCACGAGACAAGTGACGGCGTGTGAAACATCACGCTAAAGATTATACTATCGTCGGTGACACTTTGTATCACCGAGGAAAGGATCCTATCCTTCGTCGTTGCTTAACTCACGAAGAAGCGGAGCGGGTGCTTAATGATTGCCATGCTAAGGCGTGTGGCGGTCACTTATCCGAGCTTGCTACAGCCCAACGTATTATGTGAGATGGTTATTTTTGGACTTCTATCTTTAAGGATTGTGTTAATGCTGTGAATAGATGTCACCCTTGCCAGGTGTTTTCTCGGAACATATGCTCGCATCCAGCGCCCCTTCATCCGGTCGTCACCGCCGGTCCCTTCACCAAGTGGGGGGTGGATTTCATGGATTGCAAACCAGCCTCAGCTGGGGGGAATCACCATATCATAGTGGTCATGGACTAATTTTCCAAATGGGCTGAGGCCATTCCTACTGTTAAAGCCGACGGTGCTACAGCAGCGCATTTCGTGTTCAATCAAATTATCACTCAGTTGGGTATCCCGAAAGAGATTGTCACTGACCATGGCAGTCACTTTCAGAACAAGATGATGGAGGATTTGTCTCTCAAGCTTGGGTTTCATCAAGAACACTCATCTTCCTACTATCCCCAAGCGAATGGTCAATTTGAAGCAGTTAATAAGTCTTTGAAGACCATTCTCCAACGTACCATCCAACAAAGCAAGAACAACTGGCACATCATGTTATATCCTGCTTTGTGAGCTTATTGAACCGTAGTCAAGACTGCCACCAGGTTCTCACCTTTTCAGTTAGTACATGGTGTGGAGTCAATTTTACCAGTTGAATGCGAAATCCCTTCGCTCAAATTGGCCATAGAGCTCATCCCTGATACGACAGGTATTGAGCAATGGTTGATCCACCTTGAGCAGCTTGACAAGCAACGTCGAGATGCCAATGTGGCTATAGAAGCCAATAAACATCATGTTAAGGTTCAATATGATAGGTTGGTCCGTCCCCGGCAGTATGCTGAAGGTGACTTGGTCCTCTTATATGACCAAGCTAAAGAACCCCTGGGGGGAGGCAAGTTTAACCCCATGTGGCACGGTCCTTACATCATGAGGCATGTCCTGGAAAAAGGAGCCTATGAGTTGGAATATTATGAGGGGACTGTCTTGAAGGAGCCTAGAAATGGGCTCTACCTCAAGCGATATTACACTTAAACCTCTGGTTCAGGCTAGTACTTTTGTATACTACTGTATAGTTACTTCTGTACATCTCTCCCTTTTCATTTTCACCATTAAAAGTTGGGGATTTTATATTTTTAAATTGCCCTAATTTTTTTTCATAATGTTTACGATTTTTCTTAGGACAGCAACCACTATCACTACTATCTTGATCAGAATTATATTTTCTGCGATAAGTTTTATCCTCAGATTCAGAAGAAGAAGAGTTGCTTTCAGTTTTATAGTATTTCATTTTCTTATCTCTGTGTTTGTAGGACATTGTTCCAGATTCAGATTTTACTTATGTTTTCTTATCTTTTTCATCATGATGATGCTGTTCCAGTAAAATTTGGTTCAATTCTTCCTGTGTCGTTCGTTTTCTTCTTTAACCTTTATTATTTCAATTTTTAAGTCCTTAACAGTATGTAATAATTCAGATGATTGATCATTCAGTTCTACGTAGATTTCTTCATTAATATTTTCATGTTCATTATTATTACGTTCATTATAAGTAGATCTGTCCTCTGTGGATTCTTCTGGTATGTCCATACCCGCAAATTAAATGTCAAGTTGTTCTGTACATAGACAAATTTAAATAAAAGTTAGTAACTAAATTTTTTGTTTTGCGCGCTCGAGCTTATTTCAGGCCTAGATTTTGAACTCGGGCTCTGATACCACATGTAACATCCCAAAAATTCACAAAAATTTAAAATTTTTTTGAGTAGCATTAAGTGCTATAATTTCTATGCGGAAGTATTATAAATGATTGTTTGTTTATCTAGATGACACGCTGGTAATAACATGTTACATCGATTAAGTGTGTATGTTTGTATTACAAAATACGTGTAATGTGTTTGTGTCTAAATTAAGATATTGTTGGATGTTTTTACCTCATTCTTGCTTCCTAGATCAATTATGGTTACTTATTTAGATGTCGAGACTTTATAGATTCAACTTGATACTGATTTCATTATGAGTGCTAACTGTTTACTTTCTTGGTGATGATGAAGGGGTCCTATGGGCACCCCGAGGCTTACTTATCTATTTAGCTAAAGCTTTTGAAATTCTATCACAGATCGCAGTTAAGAGCGATACTTATTTTGAAGTGTATAAAGAGTTCTTAGTTAAACTTCAGTTAGCCTTCAATGTTTAAAAGAGAAAAATAGAGAAACCTGAAGTCTTCCAGGGTGAGATCTATTCTAGTTTGATATTCAGTTATATTTGTTAGTTTTTCAAAATTTCAATATGATCTAGGATCTTAACTGAGAGAATAACATGTACAACATATCTAAAACATATCAATCATGGACATAATAATGCAAGCACATAAGAGAAACAGAGTTTCACTGGGGAAAACCAAGAAGGTGAAAAACCCCGCAACTTCCTCAAAGATAGATAGAGCAATTATACAACCCAAGTACAAGAGATAGTCCTCATAGAAACAACTTCTCCTCCTCGACTAGTGCGCCACTCTCCAATGAGTGTGAGTGTGAGAAGTGAATGATCAAATAGAGTGCCTCCTGCACTCTATTTATACTCGAGTTGACTTTCCTAATAACCTTTACTAGGTCGGCATTAACTTAACCACATAACATAATGCTAATAGGGCCGACCCCCAATAGGGTGGTCTAATAACCCTTTAACCCACATGACTTATACAAGGCCGACCCCAACAAGGTGGTCTAATAACCCATCAAGTATAAGTTATGACACTTACAATATAAATGACGACACTTCCATATAGAGGAATAATAACATCTCTATAGGAATACAAACACTTCCGTATAGAGGAATAATAACATCTCTATAGGAATACAATATACATATATGAAATATATTCCGAAGTTACAAATACATCAACACTCCCTCTTAACTAGGAAGGTATTTCTCGACACAGGTCTTCTAGCACAAGTCTTCTTCTCTGGATCATCGTCACTAGATCATCGTCATCGAATCATCATCATCGTCACGGCTGCTGCTATCTCAATCAATCTCTGATCTACTCGTCATAGGAAGTTCTACAGAGCCAGTCCTTTTTCATACTGGATGTAGGCCCACCACCTGTAGGTATTCATCATCATGGCCATACTGTGGATCCCAGGACTCATTACGTGAGTCAATAAAACCTCGAAAGAGCATCCCAGGCATTTTACGAGCACACAACTCAACCTATCGGATCTCCCAAGATCTTTTACATGTGACTGCCACAAAACCTTAAAAGAGTGTCTTTCCCAGCAATATCTCTAAAGAGCATTCTAGGCCTTTTACGTGTCTAGCACAACCTGTCCGGATCTCCAAGACTTATTACATGTGACCCCTACCACAAAACCTTAAAAGAGTGTCTTTCCAAGCAAGATCTCTAAAGAGCATCTGAGGCCTTTTATGTGACTAGCACAACCTATCCAGATCTCCAAGACTTATTACATGTGGTCCCCACAAAACCTTAAAAGAGTGTATTTCCAAGGAACATCTCTAACGAGCATCTGAGGCCTTTTACGTGACTAGCACAACCTATCCAGATCTCCAGGACATATTACATGTGATCTAGCAAAACCTTAAAAGAGTGTCTTGCCAAGCAAGATATATAATGATCATCTCCAGGATGTATTACATGCTACCCTTGCACAACCTATCCATGGCCATGAAGTATCAACCTGATACTCACCATACATCATCTTGATGCATCATCACATGATCAACCTGATCATCATCATACATCATCCTAATGCATATCATCTGAAGCAACATCATGAAGCTCATCATCCATGATCATCCTGATCATACAATGCATCCACCAGATGCAAACCAAGTATCTACTTGATACATATCATCATACATGATCTACTTGATCATACAATGTATCCACTTGATACATATCATCATACATGATCTACCTGATCATACAATGTATACACTTGATACATATCATCATACATGATCTACCTGATCATACAATGTATCCACCTGATACATATACAAATCCATGATCCAACTGATCATAACAAGCATCCAACATGATGCATATACATATACATGATCCAACATATCATAACAAGAATCCAACATGATGCATATACATATATATGATCCAACTGATCATAACAAACATCCAACATGATGCATATACAGAGCATTATCTGGAGCATCATCCAACGCTTACATCCACAGCCATGGGAAGAATCCTCCTCTTACCATGCTTGGAATGGCTCCTACAAATGTGTTCATCACTTCTCGAAGTGTCGTCAATCTGAAGAAAACCAAGCCTCTCTCTAAAGTAATCAAACTTCACTCTAGCTAGTGGTTTCATCAACACATCTGCAACCTGCTCATCCATCGCAACATACAGGAGCTTCACTGCTCCTCTCTGCACCATATCCCTGATATAGTGATATTTGATCTCAATGTGTTTGACCTATCGTGGAACACCGGGTTCTTAGATAGCTTCACACAACTCTGGTTGTCACAAAAGATACTAGTAGCCTCCAACAAGAGATCAAATAACTCAGATAGTAGCTTCCTCAGCCATACTGCCTCACAACTAACCAAACAAGCTGCAACATACTCTGCTTCAGTTGTACTCAGTGATACATAGGACTTCTTCCTGCTAAACCAAGAGATCACACCTAATCCCATACTGAAGCAACACCCAGAAGTGCTCTTCCTATCTGCAGCATTGCCTGCCCAGTCCGAATGAACATAACCCTGTAGGTTAAAATTTTGATTCGCATCATACTTGAGCCCATAGTTAATTGTACCCTTCAGGTACAATTGACTTGATCCGTCAGAATATGCTTTACAGCAACCATGTGAACACCTCTGGGATCCGTCAGGAACTAGCTCAATGTGTTCACCACAAAGAAAATGTCCGGTCTAATGTTCGTCAGGTACATTAAGGACCCAATCATCTGACGATACATCGTGACATCAACCAGATCAGATGAAGTATCACATAGAAGCTTCAGGTTCGATGCCATAGGTGTGGCCATGGCCTTGCAGTCCATCATTGCGAACCTCTTCAGGATCTCTACTGCATACTTCCCTTGTCCAAGGAAGATCCCATCTACACTCTGCCACACCTCCATGCCTAAAAAATAGTGCATCATCCCCAAGTCCTTCATCTCGAAATCGGCAACAAGCTTCCTCTTGGTATCGACAATCAAACCATCCTCACCTGTAACAAACAGGTCATCCACATGCAAGAGTAGTATCACAGGATTGCCTTCCTCAACCTTGTAGTAAAGATTGGAATCCGCTTTACTCTTGGTAGATCCCAAACTGGATAGAAATATGTCTATCCTACCATACCAAGTTCTAGGAACTTGCTTCAAGCCATAGAAGGCTTTCTTCAACTTACACACATATGACTCCCTGTCATGTGTCTCAAAACCAAGTGGCTGCACCACATACACGTCCTCCTCGACTACACCATTCAAGAAAGTTGTCTTGACATCCATTTGGTGTATCTTCCATGTCATCACTGTAGCCAGAGCAAGTACTGATCTAATGGAAGTGTACCTGGATAAAGGAGAAAAAGTCTCTTCATAGTCTATCCCCTCTTTCTGAGAGAAGCCACGAGCTACAATCCTCGCTTTGTATTTTTCTATGCTACCATCTGCAGCATGCTTGATCTTATAGATCCACTTGGAAGTCACAACAGACTTCCCTTCAGGTCTTAAGACTGCATCCCAAATATCATTCTTCATGATCGACTGGTACTCCTCGACCATGGCATTCTTCTCGAATCCTGGGAACTTCAATATCTTCAATAGATAACTTTTTTGCTGAACAAATGTTGTAGTCCTTCTTTTGTAGGTGATGGTATACGATCTTTCCTACAAAACAAGTTAAATTGCATGATTATAAACATCTCATAGTTTTCAAAACAAATTCTTACACATAAATAAATATTTCATACAGTCATGCAATTATCTTAGCCAATGCTTCAATACAACATTTATCCATATCCCGTAACTTTCTAGATTCCTTCCAGTCTCTACCAGAACATTATTAAGAGTGTGCACAACTCCCAACATGTCAACAAAGAGGTTTCATTCTAGATAAGTAGCAATGGAATGTTGTACAGTTCCATAGGCCACTTACCCATCACATGCATATTAGTAGTATACTGTTCATTAATGCAATTATTCTAATATGCATAATACACACCCTAAGTCTAGGAACATAATCATATACATCATTGAACAATATTATTGAAACAAACAAATATGCAAGAAATGACAATTCAAATACTTATCTTTGTTTGGTTTGTAGGGTGGACTCCCTCTCAATATTTGCTTCCTTGCAGGAACTACTGGAGTGTGCTCCCTCTTGATCTTTGCTTCCTAGATTACCTGTCCTTGAACTCATATCCATCCTCGATCACTTATGCATACTTACTAGTATCATCATTGTGTTATCCTTTAGGTCTCATACATACATTCATTAGTATAATATCAATACTATCAAAACACGATAATCTTAAACATGTATAGTTATGATAATTTCAAACACAGATAATAAACATTAGTATTCAAGGTTTCAGGGAATAGTTCTTTTACTCATGCATATTCTTTATTTGACCAAAGGACGTTTTTGGTTCGTCATATCATCAATCAAGGTAAGAAACATAATATGCATAAACCCTTGATTACTTACATTTCTAACTTCATGAATAATCATTATCAACCATACAACAGTATAAGATCCTAACACAAGGTAGGATTCTAACTTGATATAGGAAAAACATACCTGGTTATCATATTTGCTAGTTATGTCTAGCAATGTCTTCTTGTTCTCTTCAATGACTTGTGCTAGTAACCTGCATATCTCATAGGTTAAGCATTGTAGAACCAAATTATACATACCTTGTAAGTAGAGCTTCTATGTGATCCATGACAATGGATGAATCTTTGTCTTCATGCCACCATGGCCATATGTTCTTGAACTAGAACATGATTTGTCTTTCTTGATGTACCTTTCATGTTAGTGGACAACATCGACCTCATACAACACCACAATGCATTAGTACAATCATAAGTGTCAAAACCCTAATCAATGAATATCTACATGCATAATTTTATTAAGGTGATACGACAAGTCTAAAGTTAATCAAGATTGTACTAACCTTAATGAAGACAAACATACCATCAACTTAATCATGAACAGATCTCGAAACATACCTAGATAAGTCATACCTGTCGATATTGCTTGTAATCTTCTTATGTAAGGCCTTAGCCTCATCTCCCTCTGAAACAGGAACTTCTTCACTTATGCAGGTGACCAATCCATTCTCTTCTAATATTAACCCAATCCACTTGATTTGCAGAAACTGGATCTAGAGATGGATTAGGGTTTGTCGGGGAAACCCTAAAAATTCAAACTTCTGAAAGGATAGAAAGATGCGCCTTGATGAACTGATCAACCTGGTATACTCAGAATTTGAAAACTGCAAAGTTTCACCCCTCAAATTTGTTTTTCAATCTTCTGGATTCACTAGGGAGGACCCTGAATTAGGGTTTGAGTTTCCCGGAATTAGGGTTTGAGTTTACTGGAGCTTCACCCAACCAAATAGTTTGATACAAAGCTCTAAGCTTCGATTTTTCCAAGGAGCTTCCATCTATGGTCACAGATTTAAAAAATTCCCATCTTTGCAGAAGCCCTAATTTTTCACCTTTCCCATCAAAGTCCCGAACTAGGGTTTGATCAAGCCCGACCTTCTGCTCAACCAAAAAATTCAATCTTGGTCTCTAAATTTCTATTTTGATGAGAAGCATCCAACCGTGGTCTCCGATTCCAAAAATTCCAAGATTCTCTGAAACCCTAAATTTCCAGAGCCATGAATGAAAGTGCTCAAAATCCAATTCTGTTTTGACAGAAATATGCACCTGATTGTTTCTGGTGTAACTCCAAAATTTCAGATCTACAAGGTTTGAAAATTTGGCCTATGGTATCCTGACCTGTTATATTTCCAACCCCACAGGTATGACCTAAAATGGATTATCTGAAGAGATGATTTCCAAGTGTCGCAACGTGACCTGTTTATGGGATAAAATAGGAGAGCGAACTTGTACGGAGTGCCGCGTGTCACTAGTTCAATTTCGGCCTCTGAAAATCGTACCTGTGAAAGTAAATTCCATGTCCTACCTACCACATTTTATGAAATTGCATTTGGAGCTTCCTAGCCCAAGTTGTGACCTTTTTTCCTAAGTTAGTTGTTTATGACTGAGATCTGGAAGAGGCATAAACCCTATATTGTACGGACCATAAAACAAAAATTACAGCGAATTAGATGTTGTGATTTGGACACAAGGTACATTGGGATCTTATCTTCGACCTGTAAGATTTTCATATCCTGAAAATTTTTGAAATTGAATTTATAGCGAAAGTTCTACGATGACTGGTTTTTGCTATATCAAGCCCTAGCTTCGCAAGTGAAACAAGTGTCATAAATGCCATACCATGCCTTCGTCCAGGCTAGCTATGATACCATGTTAGTTTTTCAGAATTTCAATCTGATCTAGGATCTTAACTGAGATAATAACACGTACCACATATCTACAACATATCAATCATGGACACAATAATGCAAGCACACAAGAGACACAGAGTTTCACCAGGGAAAACCAAGAAGGTGAAAAACCCCGCAACTTCCTCAAAGATAGATAGAGAAACGATACAACCCAAGTACAAGATATAGTCCTCCTAGCAGCAACTTCTCCTCCTCCACTAGTGTGCCACTCTCCAATGAGTGTGTGTGTGAGAAGTGAATGATCAAATAGAGTGCCTCCCGCACTCTATTTATACTTGACTTGACTTGCCTAATAACCTTTACTAGGTCGGCCTTAACTTAACCACATAACATAATGCTGACAGGGCCGACTGCCAATAGGGTGGTCTAATAACTCTTTAACCCACATGACTTATATAGGGCCGACCCCAACAAGGTGGTCTATTAACCCATCAAGTATAAGTTACGACACTTACAATATAAATGATGACAGTTCCGTATAGAGGATAAATAACATCTCTATAGGAATACAAACACTTCCGTATAGAGGAATAATAACATCTCTATAGGAATACAATATACATATATGAAATACATTCCGAAGTTACAAATACATCAACAATATTCTGTATAATGTTGTTTATATAATTCCAGTTATATTCAAATCTCAGAATTTGTATTTATTATCATTACCCTTGTCTTGTATTAAGTCAAAGTTGGAAGTAATGAACTTGATTACAAGGATATATGTTTTTAAATCCTACACTTAGGAATTATACCATGTATTCAAATATATATTAAAAGGGATCATGACCTAGGTTTAAATGCTATCAATATAATCCTAAACCTATCTTTTGATGTTATGCACTATATGCACAAACCTATGTATTAAATTTATTAAGTCAACTTTGAAATGTTGATGGTTTCAAACTATACTTTATACAAATAAATATACCTTAGATGATATAACCCAAGTACATTACAACAAGTGTTATCTACTAACATTGCTATGCGCTGTATGGCTAAGTACAAGGTTTGATTAACAAGGGGACTCCACGTGATAATCCATGTGTTAAAGGTTATTAAGTAATAATAGGTTTGACATTGGATATAATACATAACCATATCATATTATGGTTGTAAGTTCTATCCATATAGAAGACCGAAACATTAACTTTGATGCTGATTTCTATGGTGGGCTCTACGTAAGATGGTAGCTATGGAAATTAAAGTGCAATAAAAGCATGTTTGGTGGAATGCCTATTGGCATCCACTGTGGCAGTCTTCACGTGGTGTTTCTTGGTAATGGTGATACCCTAAATTCCTTTGGAGTTACTATGATGAAGTCATAACCTGAGCATTCATTTTGTAGCGAGTGGGGTTTTGGAGAGGCCGACAGGCCTGCGGTTTCTTAGGGTTTGTAGCAGGGTTTGAAGGCACCTCTCTAGGGTTCAATACTGCAACCTATAGTTTTAAACTATCACCACTATGTGTTAAGAGCCGAGCCAAGCCTAATCTAAGGATTGTTTCATTTGTTAAAGGTTTGCGTGACTCCAGTGTTCTCGACGGTTTGTAGGAGAGTTTAGTTTCTTAGTGGTTACAGAAATGTTCAAACAAGAAGCAAGGTTTTCTTGAAAGGTAAGTTGTAGTTCTTTTCTTACTATTTCAAGAAGGTTTATAAATTTACAGCTACATGTATTTAAGTTTGAGCTTCGTTTCCATATATTAACCATACTATGTGTTTTTAATAGCAGCTGACTCCACGACTTTGGCCTTTTATGTTTTTAAGCAATGGGGAAGAAGAGCTTAAAACCTGGTAAGCCTTGGTGACTCCCTGTAGGGTGAAACTTGGCAAAATGCCGGTCCTTCTCTGGTTTATCCGAGCATTTGGTTTTGTGGTTAGCTATGGATTTTGCCACTATTGTAATGTTTAATCCGTAAGGCATGTTTTTCATGTAGGGAGGATTGAATCCTCAACCTCCTTCTGCGTTGGCTTTGCAACATTTTACTGTGTAACAATTCAATTGATAAAAGTATACTATTTTTTTGAAGGGTCTAACCCTCGGCATTTTGATGAAATGAAAATGGTAACTGTTTAGGGTATTCAAAACTCGATTTTGTTTATACAATACAATTGGGGTTTCTAACACCTGACCTCGCGTTGATTCCTTTTGATATTTTGCGTTTTCAAAGGAAAATCCAGTCGGTTATGTATAAATAATAAAGTATTAAGTTGAAAGGAAAACTTTCAGCATTACTGTTGTGTTAAAAAGGAATGCAGAGTTCGTTGTTGTGTTTTAAATGGTTTCTTATAACCTTGGGGTTTATGTGTAAACCAATCCATAAGGCTGGACTGTGAACCCTACTTGAAACTAGATGTTGACTGGTATTCTGTTTTAGAACTAGCTTGGGTTTCAAATCCCTAAATTTGTTGTGTAACCTGTTGTTGATGTATATGTAACTTCGGAATGTATTTCACATATATGTATATTGTATTCCTATAGAGATGGTATTATTCCTCTATAAGGAAGTGTCGTCATTTATATTGTAAGTGTCGTAACTTATACTTGATGGGTTATTAGACCACCTTATTTGGGGTCGGCCCTGTATAAGTCATGTGGGTCAAAGGGTTATTAGACCACCCTATTGGGGGTCGGCCATGTGGGTCAAAGGGTTATTAGACCACCCTATTGGGGGTCGGCCCAGTCAGCATTATGTTATGTGGTTAAGTTCGAGCCTACATGAGTTAGGTAAAAAGGCAAGTCAAGTCAAGTATAAATAGAGTGCGGGAGGCACTCTATTTACTCACTCACTTCTCACACATGCTCTCAAGGAGGAGAGGCGAACTTATGGAGGAGGAGGATTGCTTCTAGGTTATGACTATCTCTATTGGTTGGTTGTATCATTGCTCTATCTATCTCTAAGGAAGTTATTGGGGTTTTTCACCTTTATGGTTTTCCCCAAGTAAATCTTTGTGTCTCTTGTGTGCTTGCATTATTGTCTCCATGATTGATATGCTGTAGATATGCTGTACATGTTGTTCTCTCAGTTAAGATCCTAGATCAGATTGATGTAAATTCTGAAAATTTAACATGGTATCAGAGCTAGCCTGAAAGAAGGCATGATATGGCATGTATGACACTTGTTGCACTTACGATGCTAGGGCTTGATATAGCAAAAAACAGTCATCGTAGCACTTTCGCTATAAATCCGTTTTGGCGAAGTTTTCGGATCGGAAATTGTTACAGGACGAAGCTAAGATCTTCAAGTATCTTGTGTCCAAAGGAAAACCTCTAATTCGTTGTACTTTGTGATTTATGATCTGTACAATATAGGGTTTCTGCCTCTTCCAGATCTGAGTCAAAATCAGGTGACCTTGGGAAAAAGGTCATAACTTGGGCTAGGAAGCTCCAAATGAAATTTCGTAAAAAGTGACAGGTAGTACACAGTCTGTACTATCTCAAAAACCTTTTTCAGAGGCCGAAGTTGAACCAGTGACACGTGGCATGCCGTACAAGTTTGCTCTACTGTTTTATCCCATAAACAGGTCAGTTGCGACACTTGGCATAACTCTCTCTCAGAAAATCCAATTGAGGTCAGACATGTCAGGATGGAAAGATAACAGGCCGAGCTATCTCAGAAAACGTTTTCAGAGGCCGAAGTTCAAACAGTGACACGTGGCACGCCGTACAAGTTCGCTCTTCTGTTTTATCCCAAAACAGGTCACGTTGCGACATTTGGCATAACTCTCTCTCAGAGAATCCAATTGAGGTCAGACCTATCAGGATGGAAAGGTAACAGGTCAGGATATCTCAGGAAACTTTTTTCAGACCCTGTGGATCAAAAATTTCGGAGTTACACCAGAAACAATCAGGTACATATTTCTGTCAAAACAGAATTATTTTTTGGTACCTTCATTCATGGCTTCCGGAATATAGGGCTTTGAAGAAAGTTGGAATTTTTGTAATCGGAGACCACGGCTGAATGCTACTCATCAAAATAAAAATTTAGAGACCAAAATCAGAATTTTTGGTTGGGCAGAAGGCCGGGCTTGATCAGACCCTAGTTCGGGACTTTAATCAGGAAAGTGGAAAATTAGGGCTTCTGTAAAAATGGGAATTTTTGAAATCTGAGACCACGGCTGGAAGCTCCTCAGAAAAATAGAAGCTTAGAGCTTTGGATCAAACCTTTTGATTGGGAAAAAGAGTGGGATTCATCAAACCCCAGTTCAGGGTCACGTCCAGTGAATCCGAAAGTTTCAAAGGCAAAA
This sequence comes from Larix kaempferi, assembly GCA_027924585.1. Classification (NCBI taxonomy): domain Eukaryota; kingdom Viridiplantae; phylum Streptophyta; class Pinopsida; order Pinales; family Pinaceae; genus Larix; species Larix kaempferi. The sequence goes on from BSBM01000160.1 coordinate 6,658,539, forward strand.
TTGAGGAGTGAAACTTTGCAGTTTTCAAATTATGAATATACCAATTTGATCAGCTCATCAAGGCGCATATTTCTATCCTTTCGGAAGTTTGAAATTCAAAGTTTGAATTTTTGGGTTTCTCTGACAAACCCATATCCAGCTCCAGGTCCAGTTCTTGCAAATCAAGTGGATTGGGTTAATCCTAGAAGAAGATGGATTGGTCACCTACATAGGTGAAGAAGTTCCTGTTTCAGAGGGAGATAAGGCTAAGGCCTTACATAAGAAGATTACTAGCGATCTCGACAGGTATGACTCATCAAGGTATGTCTCGATATTTGTTCATGATTAAGTTTATGGTATGCTTGTCTTCATGTTATTACGGTTAGTACACTCTTGATTTTAGACTTGTCATATCACCTTAATAAAACTATGAATGCACGATAGAAAATATTCATTGATTAAGGTGTTGACACTTATGATTGTACTAATGCATTATGGTGTTGTATGAGGTTTATGTTGTCTACTAACATGAAAGGTACACCAAGAAAGACAAATCATGTTTTGGTCCAAGAACATATGATCATGATAACATGAGGACAAAGATTCATCCATTGTCATGGATCTCATAGAAGATCCATTTACGAGGTATGTATAACTTGGTTTTGTAATGGTTAACTTATGAGACATGCAGGTTACTAGCACAAGTCATTGACGAAGAACAAGAAGACATTATGCGGGTATGTTAGACATAAATAGCTAGCATGCTAATCCAGGTATGTTTTTCCTATATCAAGCTAGAATCCTACCTTGGGTTAGGATCTTATACTGTTGTGTTGTTGATAATGATTATTCATGAAGTCATAGGTTTGAATAGTCATGGTTGTATACATATTATGTTTCTTACCATATTTGATGATATGGCTAACCAAAAGAATCATGAAGGCATAAGTTAGAATAATCATGGGTATATGCATATTATGTGTCTTACCTTAATTAATGATATGACTAACCCGAAGAGTCATAGGTTTGAGTAATTATAAGTTTAGACATGTTATGTTTCTTATGATTTGACTAACCATAAGAATCCTACATAAACCTTGAAAGCTAATGCTTATTATTTCTGCTTGAAATGATCATGACTATACATGCTTGAGATTATTGTGTTTTAATAGTATACTAATGAATGTATGATTTTATATGAGTTCACAAGGATAACACAATCATGATACTAATAAGCATGCATAGGGACCAAGGATGAATATGAGTTCAAGAACAGGTAATTTAGGAAGCAAAGATCAAGAGGGAGCACACTCCAGTTGTTCCTGCAAGAAAGCAAAGGAGCACACTTCAGTAGTTTCTGCAAGGATGCAGATATTCAGAGGGAGTTGACCATCTCTCTACATTCCACAATAGAAAGGTGTAGAAGAAGCTACTTCAGATTAGGACTCCAGCAGCTCCTGCAAGGAAGCAAAGACTCAGAGGGAGTCCACCCAACGAACAAACAAAGATAAGTATTTTAAATTATCATTTCTTGCATATTTGTTTGTTTAAATAATACTGTTCAATAATGTATACACTGATGTTCCTAGAATTAGGTTGTGTATTATGCATATTAGAATAGTTGCATTGATGAACAGTATACTACTAATATACATGGGTAAGTGGCCTATGGCACTGTACAACATTCCATTTCTACTTATCTAGAATGAAACCTCTTTGCTGACATGTTGGGAGTTGTGCACACTCTTAACAATGTTCTGGTAGAGATTGGAAGGCATCTAGAAAGTTACGGGATATGGATAAATGTTGTATTGAAGCATTGGCTAAGATAATTGCATGACTGTATGACATATTTCTTTATGTGTAAGAATTTGTTCTGAAAACTATGAGATGTTTTCTAATCATGCAATTTAACTTGTTGTGTAGGAAAGATCGTATGCCATCTCCTACAAAAGAAGAACTACAACATTTTGTTCCAGCAACAAAGATATCTATTGAAGATATTGAAGTTCCCAGGATCTGGGATGAAGAAATGGAATGCCATGATCCGTCGATCATGAAGAATGATGTTTGGGATGTAGTCCCAAGATGTGAAGGGAAGTTTTTTATGACTTCCAAATGGAACTATCAGATCAAGCATGTTGCAGATGGCAGCATTGAGAAATATAAAAGTGATAAAATAGAAGATGCACCAGATGGATCTCAAGACAGCATGGTGTAGTCATATATGTGTGCAGAACTTGGTATGGTAGGATAGACAGATTTCTATCCAGTTTGGGCGTTACCAAGAGTAAAGCAGATTCCAACCTTTTCTACAAGGTTGAAGAAGGCAATCCAGTGATACTATTTTTTTATGCAGATAACCTGTTTGTTACAAGTAAAGATAGATTGATTGCCGACATGCAGCGGAAGCTTTCTTCCAAGTTCGAGATGATGCACTATTTGTTTTTGGCATGGAGGTGTGGCAGAGTGATGGAATCTTTCTTGGACAAGGGAAGTATGCAGTAGAGATCCTGAAGAGGTTCGGGGTGATGGACTGCAAGCTATGGCCACACCTATGGCATCGAATCTGAAGCTTCTATGTGATGCTTCATCTGAGCCGGTTGATGTCTCTTTGTATCGTCAGATGATTGGGTCCTTGATGTACCTGACGAACACGAGACCAGACATTTGATTTGCTCTGAGCACATTGAGCCAGTTGCTGACGGATCCGAGGAGTGTTCACCTGGTTGCTGTAAAGCATGTTCTGAGGTACCTGAAAGGTACAGTGGATTATGGGCTCAGGTATGAGGCGAATCAAAAGTTTAACCTGCAGGGTTATGTTGATTCAGATTGGGCTGGCAGTGCTGCAGATAGGAAGAGCACATCTGGGTGCTGCTTCAGTATGGGATCAGGTGTGATCTCTTGGTTTAGCAGGAAGCATTCCTGCGTAGCACTGAGTACAGCTGAGGCAGAGTATGTTGCATCCTGTTCAGCTAGTTGTGAGGCAGTATGGCTACGGAAGCTACTGTCTGAGTTATTTGATCTCCATTGGAAGCTACTGATATCTTCTGTGATAACCAGAGTTGTGTGAAGCTATCCGAGAATCCAGTGTTTCATGACAGGTCGAAACACATAGAGATCAAATATCACTATATCAGGAATATGGTATAGAGAGGAGCTGTGAAGCTCCTGTATGTTGCGACGGATGAGCAGATTGTAGATGTGCTGACGAAGCCACTAGCCAGGGTGAAGTTCGAGTACTTCAGAGAGAGGCTTGGCGTTCTTCAGATCGAGGAGACTTCGAGGAAGAAGTGATGGACACATTTGCTGAAGCCATTCCAAGCATGTGGGAAGGAGGATCCTTCACATGGCTGTGGATGTAAGCGCTGGATGATGAGCATCAGGATGATGTTCTGGTTTCTGCCTGGATATGATCAGTTGGATCATTTATGTATGTACGCATCATGTTGGATGCTGGATATGATCGGTTGGATCATGTGTATGTATTTTGTATGAACGCATCATGTTGGATGCTGTTGGATACATTGTGTGGATTATGTATCTTTGTATGATCAGGTAGATCATGCATACTGATGGATACATTGTGTGGATCATGTATCTTTGTATGATCAGGTAGATCATGTATGCTGATGGATACATTGTGTGGATCATGTATCTTTGTATGATCAGGTGGATCATGTATGTTGATGGATACATTGTGTGGATCATGTATCTATGTATGTATCAGGTGGATACTTGGATGATCGTGGATGACAAGCTTCTCCAGATGACATGCAGCAGGATGTTGCAGTGATGATGATCAGGATGATCATGTGTACATCAGGATGATGTTTGATGAGTATCAGATGATACTTTGTGGCCGTGGATCAGGTTGTGCAGGAAAGCATGTAATTTGTGCCCTGGGAGATTTGCAGATGGTCTTTCGAGGTTTTGCCTATGGCATGTAATTCGGTGCCCTGGGACATCTGGCAAATGCTCTTGCGAGGTTTTGCTTGGGAGGACATGTAATTTGTGCCCTGGGAGATTTCAGGTCGGAGTTGTGTACCCGTAACATCCTGAGATGCTCTTGCGAGGTTTTGTCCTATGGCATGTAATTTGCTCCTGGGAGATCTGGACAGGATGAAAAAGGCCTCAGATGCTTCATCCAGGTTTTGCCATGACCACATGTAATTTGCTCCTGGGAGATCTGGACAGGATGAAAAAGGCCTCAGATGCTTCAACCAGGTTTTGTGGTGGACCACATGTAATTTGCTCCTGGGAGATCTGGACAGGATGAAAAAGGCCTCAGATGCTTCAGCCAGGTTTTGTGGTGAGATCACATGTAATGTGCTCCTGGGAGATCCGACAGGTAGAGCCGCGTGCTCGTAACAGCCTCGGATGCTTCAGCCAGGTTTTGTGATGGGTCACATGTAATGTGCTCCTGGGAGATCCTACAGGTAGAGCTGTGTGCTCGTAATAGCCTGGGATGCTGCAGCCAGGTTTTGTGACGCACGTAATAAGTCCTGAGGATTCCACAGTATGGCCAGTGATGATGAAGACCTGCAGGTGGTGGGCCTACATCCAGTATGAAAAAGGACTGGCTCTGTAGAACTTCCTATGACGAGTAGATTCAGAGATTGATTGAGATAGCAGCAGCAGTGACGATGATGATGACTCGATGATGATTATCCAGTGACGATGATCCAGAGAAGATGACTTGTGCTAGAAGAACTGTGCTGAGAAATACCTTCCTAGTTAAGAGGGAGTGTTGATGTATATGTAACTTCGGAATGTATTTCACATATATGTATATTGTATTCCTATAGAGATGGTATTATTCCTCTATAAGGAAGTGTCGTCATTTATATTGTAAGTGTCGTAACTTATACTTGATGGGTTATTAGACCACCTTATTTGGGGTCGGCCCTGTATAAGTCATGTGGGTCAAAGGGTTATTAGACCACCCTATTGGGGGTCGGCCATGTGGGTCAAAGGGTTATTAGACCACCCTATTGGGGGTCGGCCCAGTCAGCATTATGTTATGTGGTTAAGTTCGAGCCTACATGAGTTAGGTAAAAAGGCAAGTCAAGTCAAGTATAAATAGAGTGCGGGAGGCACTCTATTTACTCACTCACTTCTCACACATGCTCTCAAGGAGGAGAGGCGAACTTATGGAGGAGGAGGATTGCTTCTAGGTTATGACTATCTCTATTGGTTGGTTGTATCATTGCTCTATCTATCTTTGAGGAAGTTATTGGGGTTTTTCACCTTTATGGTTTTCCCCAAGTAAATCTTTGTGTCTCTTGTGTGCTTGCATTATTGTCTCCATGATTGATATGCTGTAGATATGCTGTACATGTTGTTCTCTCAGTTAAGATCCTAGATCAGATTGATGTAAATTCTGAAAATTTAACACCTGTAAGGTTTAGACTGTATGGAACAATCTTCGTGTGTTTGAACTCTGTCTTAGTAATTCTATTTCATTTTGCTAAAAAGATGGAAAGTTATCTTAGTGTTGTTTTATAATAGCTAAAGTTGGGGTTCAGTCTTGGAACATTCGTCAGAAATAACAGTTGCTATTCTTTTTATTTAAAGTACAGTATCAATGATAATTAAATGAATTGGTAAGTAATAATATTACTGGTACTGTATGGTAGGCATTTATGGTTTCGATCTACTTACAGTAATTTCAACTCATATTTGGTTTATAACAATGTGTGCTTATATGTTGTCAACCTTATTAGGGTTTGTTGTAATCATTATTTAAACTTAAGAGAATGCTCTCTGTAATAGTTTTGTAAGTATAATTCGATACTGAAATAAGTTGTATTAATAATTAAGAACTGAGTTGTTCCTTTTCATGAATTCTCTATGTTTATTTATGATGATTTACAAAAAGATGAAAGCATTGTTTTCCTTTAAAACCCTAGAACAAATATTTTTATAATGAATACAGGTTTACTGTTATGAATGAAACTATCTATGAAACATTACAGAACTCTGTCCTATTCATATTATTTTTAGAGTAGATATCATTTAACATAAATCTTGTACTATAGAAGCTTATTTAAATGAAAATAAAATTTAAATAGTTCTAATATTGATCTGTTTGCATACATACAATCTTTGATTCGAATCTATTTACAGTGCATCAATATTCAGATCTATCTTTAAACACTCTTCCCTGCACTAGAGTACGGCACAAAGACAGTGTGTGGAAAAATGCAAGGAAGTATTTTAATCTATCATTATCATAAAACTTCTTCAACTATTTACAGAATTAATATACAGTTCAGAAAATAAGTCATTTAAATCTGAATGATTATAACTAACAACATTCAGCTAGTAATCATAAATCAACAGTTATAAAAGAAAATAGTTATAACCATTAGAAAATAAAATAACAAGTAGAATCTAATAATTCGATAGGGTGGAAAAACACCCAAAGAGGCTTGTTCCTCCCAACCTTCTCCAGAAGGAGCGGCCAATATAACTTGCTCCTTTGGACCCTCGAGCCTGTTTACTGAACTAGTATGTAGAAGTCTTTGTGTCGAAGAAAGGCACTCAGGTTGTACTTCCATCAATCAATGGAGACTTGTATACACCTCAAAATAAACCTCTGGACTCAGCAGAAGTGAAACATACTTACAATACAACTCAAAACATAGCTTCCCCTCATCGAATCTCTTGTGTGCATATAGCAGAACCGCAAGGTAAATTTTCTCGTCAGAAAAAGTGTGAGCCTCTACTCAAATTCGATGGCTTAAAAAGATGCCTGGGTCTTTTAGTGGTCAGTTTCCAAATAAATGAGTCTCAAGCTGCAGTTCCATATTTTAGGGAACTTTTACCACAATTCAAGGGAGTTGTCCCATAACAACAGCTAGTTACTGAGTTCCTAATGCTGCCACTTGTCCATTTCCTTCTACCCCAGATTCCATTCCACCTAGTGGATTAGTAAACACTCTTTCATTAGTCTCTATGGTGTTGATGTATATGTAACTTCGGAATGTATTTCATCTGTATATTATATTTATATTTATTGTACCCTTATAAGAGATGTGTTATTCCTCTATAAGGAAGTGTCGTCATGTGGATTGACAAGTGTCGCAATTGTGTGTACTTGCCGATGGGTTATTAGACCACCTTATGGGGTCGGCCCTGATTAATATATAATATAATGTGGGTGTATCAAAGTAGACAAGTCGGCCCCAGTAGGTCACTGGGCAAAAAGGTGAGTATAAATAGAGATAGGAGATCTCTATTTTACTCACTCGGAAAAGTAACTATCTCTCTCTCTGAAAAGTGGCGCACTAGTGAGGAGGAGGAGGATCATCTGCTAGGAGACTATCTCAGTGTTATTTGGTTGTATTTTGGTTGAGCCATTGCTCTCTCTATCTCTGAGGAAGTTGTGGGGTTTTTCACCTTAGGGTTTTCCCCACGGAAACTCTGTGTCTCTTGTCTCTATGCTTTTGATTCTTGTGATGCTTGTGATGCTTGTCATATTATGATTGTCATGCATTGATATACTGTAGATGTTATTCTCTCAGCAAAGATCCTATAGTATTGTGATTTAAATACTAAAAATTTAACATATGGGTAAGTGTCTTCTATTTTATTTTATTAAATAATAATATTGTGCAATTACAGTCATCCTTGGCTACTTGGCCAAAATATAAAACTTTACAATAAAAGTTAAGACAATGTTTTTAGCAAACATAAAATGTTTCAAGTAATGGGTATGTTACAATGACCTTGTTGGCAATATGGAAATACCCTGGGAAGTGAATTGGACATACCTTGTCTACTTTTGATGAGGACAAATCCCATGATGTTTTGGATTCAGTGACACAACTGTAAATAATGATAATGTAAGAAGAGGTTAATTGTTTCTCAGGGTCATTTTATTATGAATTTAGATAAGTCGAGAAGCTTCTTAATCCAATGACTGCACAACATGTTTCCTAGCTCGTTTCGATCGGTAAACTGATAACTGATTTCCAGGAAGCTGGTGGCGAGGCTGGCACAGGAACAAGGGGAGCAACAGGGGAAGCCCTTGATGCTTACATTGATGTTGCGGTTGAATTTGAGGAGGAAGAGAATGATTATGATGGGAAGGATGGGCATGAGACGAAGGCTATGCAGATGGGTGGTATTTACGACGGTGACATGGAAGAAACAAATGAAGGATTGAATGTCCAGGACATTGATGCTTTTGGATTTTGAGAATTTTGATCTCTACAATTGCAAAGATCGAAATCGAATCGACAAGAAGACTTGAGCATCGATTTCAAGTCACAATAGATAAGAATAAAGAGTTGCAGGCAGAGTCTCAACAACCGTTCGATCGAGTGATTGACGGTGGCGATTAATTTGTCTTTCGGATTTATCCCACATTGGTAGTATAGTTGAGGTAATATGAGTTTATTAAAACCATCCTCACTATGGTTATTCGACGTGTAGTGAAATGGTATGGTGGGGGATCTAGGTTCTTGGACTCCATGAGTAGTCACTAGCCTGGAGCCTGGGACGACCTTTCAGGCTCCCTACCTTTTTGGAAAAAATGACAACATTCGTCGACTTACCGAGAAGATAATCTCGTCCATTGGATGAATATTTTTTATATATGTTGACACGATGGTCACATGAGTGATCAAGGGCTTAAGTGTTAATTGTTTTAGTTAGCGATGATATTGTGTTAGTTTTATCAAAGTTTTTGGGCATACTTCCAATTCTGGATGGTGATGAATTGACAAAAGTCCATTAACTAATTACCGGTTTGCAATAAATCATTTTCAGTTATCAAATCCAGTTTTTAGTTCGATTGATTGTAAAAACTAATTCTTGAATTCAAATGTATGGTGGAGGCAGAGTCTGTAATGGAACATAATGTGGCTTTATTTTGCTAGAGAAATATAGAATTTGTTTGATGTAGTGGTAGAGCTCAGGGCAGAGAGGGAGCAAAGAAAAATACTGCTATGTTGCTGCGTTTATCATTGCAAGAGAAGGATGCTACGTTATTTAAGGGCAGAGGCACAACATCAAAGGATGATCACCAAATTTAGTAAAATCCCGCAGAAACACAAATATAGTAAACTGCACGAAGACACAGTTAGATTGAATCTTAGTTAAACCATTTATGCATTAAAAGATGGAACTAAACCAAGGAAGAATGATTACTGTGTTATGTTGATTACAAATTGACTAATAACTGTGTTAGCATTAATCAATGGTCATTTAGATGAAGAGGTGTGAGACTACATGAAACATACATATTGTTTGATGACAAGTTGTTTTGAAGACACTTATGAGTATGCTGATATGTGAAGAAGAAAAAGTGTCTCTTGAAGATTAATAAAATACTAAGAACAAGAAGAGACATAGCAACAGTTATGTAGTCCAGTAATTGATACAAAATATTTCCACGAGACTGAATATCCTATTCCCAGATTTATAAATAGAGGGTGGCATGGAGGAGCTAGGGCAGGTTGGTGCCTACAAGGAAGTAGGTGCTACCTTTTCAGTTGTAACTGACTAAATGGGGTGCGGGTTCATCCTGATCAGTTGATCCTGATTCAAAGAGGATTAAAAACATCTTCTTTCTATTGTAAATTGTAAAAACAAATTTTGTAGTTAATAGAAAAGTATTGGTGGTTTTTTCCCAATTGGGTTCCACGATAAATTGTTGTGTTAAAATTTGTTATTTTTGCAAGCCATAATTAACTAAGTAAATATTGGTTTAGAAATCGTGTCACTGATTCTACCCCCTCCCTCTCAGTGACATGATCAGATCCATCACCAATAATAGGTTTGCATAACCCGATGCATAATAACAACTTTATATGAATAGAAGGATGAATAATAACATTTTTACATGAATAAAAGACTAATTTGATTTTTGTGATAGATACAACTTTAAGGCGACTGAATGTTTGACTACAACTAGATGTTGACTGGTATTCTATTGTAGAACTAGCTTGGGTTTCAAATCCCTGAATTTGTTGTGTAACCTGTAAGGTTTAGACTGTATGGAACAATCTTCGTGTGTTTGAACTCTGTCTTAGTAATTCTATTTCGTTTTGCTAAAAATATGGAAAGTTATCATAGTGTTGTTTTATAATAGCTAAAGTTGGGGTTCAGTCTTGGAACATTCGTCAGAAATAACAGTTGCTATGCTTTTTATTTAAAGTACAGTATCAATGATAATTAAATGAACTGGTAAGTAATAATATTACTGGTACTGTATGGTAGGAATTTATGGTTTCGATCTCATTACAGTAATTTCAACTCGTATTTGGTTTATAGCAATGTATGCTTATATGTTGTCAACCTTATTAGGGTTTGTTGTAATCATTGTTTAAACTTAAGAGAATGCTCTCTGTAATAGTTTTGTAAGTATAATTCGATACTGAAATAAGTTGTATTAATAATTAAGAACTGAGTTGTTCCTTTTCATGAATTCTCTATGTTTATTTATGATGATTTACAAAAAGATGAAAGCATTGTTTTCAGTCTTAAACCCCTAGAACAAATATTTTTATAATGAATACAGGTTTACTGTTATGAATGAAACTATCTATGAAACATTACAGAACTCTGTCCTATTCATATTGTTTTTAGAGTAGATATCATTTAACATAAATCTTGTACTATAGAAGCTTATTTAAATGAAAATAAAATTTAAATAGTTCTAATATTGATCTATTTGCATACATACAATCTTTGATTCGAATCTATTTACAGTGCATCAATATTCAGATCTATCTTTAAACACTCTTCCCTGCACTAGAGTACGGCACAAAGACAGTGTGTGGAAAAATGCAAGGAAGTATTTTAATCTATCATTATCATAAAACTTCTTCAACTATTTACAGAATTAATATACAGTTCAGAAAATAAGTCATTTAAATCTGAATGATTATAACTAACAACATTCAGCTAGTAATCATAAATCAACAATTATAAAAGAAAATAGTTATAACCATTAGAAAATAAAATAACAAGTAGAATCTAATAATTCGATAGGGTGGAAAAACACCCAAAGAGGCTTGTTCCTCCCAACCTTCTCCAAAAGGAGTGGCCAATATAACTTGCTCCTTTGGACCCCCGAGCCTGTTTACTGAACTAGTATGTAGAAGTCCTTGTGTAGAAGAAAGTCACTCAGGTTGTACTTCCATCAATCAATGGAGACCTGTATACACCGCAAAATAAACCTCTGGACTCAGCAGAAGTGAAACATACTTACAATACAACTCAAAACATAGCTTTCCCTCATCGAATCTCTTGTGTGCATATAGCAGAACCGCAAGGTAAATTTTCTCGTCAGAAAAAGTGTGAGCCTCTACTCAAATTCGATGGCTTAAAAAGATGCCTGGGTCTTTTAGTGGTCAGTTTCCAAATAAATGAGTCTCAAGCTGCAGTTCCATATTTTAGGGAACTTTTACCACAATTCAAGGGAGTTGTCCCATAACAACAACTAGTTACTGAGTTCCTAATGCTGCCACTTGTCCATTTCCTTCTACCCCAGATTCCATTCCACCTAGTGGATCAGTAAACACTCTTTCAATAGTCTCTATGGGTGAGTGTCTCCTATTTTATTTTATTAAATAATAAAATTGTACAATTACAGTCATCCTTGGCCACTTGGCCAAAATATAAAACTTTACAATAAAAGTTAAGACAATGTTTTTAGCAAACATAAAATGTTTCAAGTAATGGGTATACTACCAATGTGGGATAAATCATTTTCAGTTATCAAATCCAGTTTTTAGTTCGATTGATTGTAAAAACTAATTCTTGAATTCAAATGTATGGTGGAGGCAGAGTCTGTAATAGAACATAGTGTGGCTTTATTTTGCTAGAGAAATATAGAATTTGTTTGATGTAGTGGTAGAGCTCAAGGCAAAGAGGGAGCAAAGAAAAAGACTGCTATGTTGCTGCGTTTATCATTGCAAGAGAAGGATGCTACGTTATTTAAGGGCAGAGGCACAACATCAAAGGATGATCACCAAATTTAGTAAAATCCTGCAAAAACACAAATACAATAAACTGCACGAAGACACAGTTAGATTGAATCTTAGTTAAACCATTTATGCATTAAAAGATGGAACTAAACCAAGGAAGAATGATTACTGTGTTATGTTGATTAAAAATTGACTAATAACTGTGTTAGCATTAATCAATGGTCATTTAGATGAAGAGGTGTGAGACTACATGAAACATACATATTGTTTGATGACAAGTTGTTTTGAAGACACTTATAAGTATGCTGATATGTGAAGAAGAAAAAGTGTCTCTCGAAGATTAATAAAATACTAAGAACAAGAAGAGACATAGCAACAGTTATGTAGTCCAATAATTGATACAAAATATTTCTACGAGACTGAATATCCTATTCCCAAATTTATAAATAGAGGGTGGCAGGGAGGAGCTAGGGCAGGTTGGTGCCTACAAGGAAGTAGGTGCTACCTTTTCAGTTGTAACTGACTAAATAGGGTGCGGGTTCATCCTGATCAGTTGATCCTGATTCAAAGAGGAATAAAAACATCTTCTTTCTATTGTAAATTGTAAAAACAAATTTTGTAGTTAATAGAATAGTATTGGTGGTTTTTTCCCAATTGGGTTCCACGATAAATTGTTGTGTTAAAATTTGTTATTTTTGCAAGCCATAATTAACTAAGTAAATATTGGTTTAGAAATTGTGTCACTGATTCACCCCCCCTCCCTCTTAGTGACATGATCGGATCCATCACCAAGAATAGGTTTGCATAACCCGATGCATAATAACAACTTTATATGAATAGAAGGATGAATAATAACAATTTTACATGAATAAAAGACTAATTTGATTTTTGTGATAGATACAACTTTAAGGCGACTGAATGTTTGACTACAACTTTCCACCCAACCATAGGTTCTCTATCCGACGTATGTTTTTTCCGCTGAGAGACCACCCCTGGGCCGGAAACGAATCCACTAGGCTGATGGAAACAAAAGTGATCTCATGCTAAAAACACATGATGACTTGGAAACTAACCCACACCCACTGCTACACCTTCGAGGGAACATGAGTTTAACCATAGCAAAAGCATAATTACTCCACATGGTAATTTAAAACAGCCATCTTATTATACTCTCCACAACTAAACTAATCCAAACAATACACTTAGGACTCCAATTTCATTACTAGAATCGAGAGGACTCGACATCCTATTCATAATAAGAGAATTTTCATACAACATTATTTGTTTTGTCAACCCATTGTATGTATCAATATATACAATCTAAAAAGTTCAGTCTAAGTTCAAATCTCCAATGTTATGCATATATGTAAATAAAGGTCAAAGGATTAGTTGTTAAAATGGCCCGCCTTTTATCAAACAAAGGTACGTAAACATACCTTATTCATCCAGATAGATCATACCAATAAATGGATTTTGTCCCTTTCCCTAGTAAACCTCATGAAATGGACGACATCTTCTTTGTAACTATGATCATTATATATATATATATATATAGATAGATAGATAGATAGATATATCCATATTAATATTTGTAATGAGTGGGTCGATCATTGAGTGGATCGCCCAACTCAATACATCATCACATTTATAATAATTATAAGGTTCTCATGAGCCAATCATTGGTTGGGTAGCCCAGTTGTTTTATAAATAAGGTAATAATGTAAATTCTCTTGTCGAGAGATCTTCAAAATAAACAGTCAAAGGGATAGAAGGGGTCGATTTAAGATCGCCCAGATTTCAATTCAGAATCTTAACAAGGCCAAGCGATGCACCCTCATTGGCTCAATCCATGCCTGAACGTGATAACCAATTTACATATGACATTACATCCATGTATTGCTCCTGGGGAATGGGCAAAAAATGTGAATACCTAGGCCTTGCACTGTCTCCAATCTGTGGTGGGTGAAAAACAGATAATTATATATGTATCTAGAAGTATAAGTTACCAGGTATCAAAGAGGCCTGCGCCTTCATTTATCTTTATGTATAGAGATCATGTTATCCATAAGAACACTAGCTAGCGTGTAACATGTGCGCATAGTTAGCTAATCATTAAACTCCGTGAGTAAGGTTCATATGCAGAGTTTATATGCAAGCATGGGATCGATTTCTCATTACCCAGCTCGCTCTAGTCTAATAGAAGCAACACTAGTTAGCATGGGATCGATCTCTCATCGCCCAACCTTCTCATGTATATATGAATTAAGTGGACATATAGGAGATTTGGGATTGAAAGTCGATCCAGGATCAATTTCTCTAGCTATATCATGAATTTAATAGACATAGATAACATAAACTAGCGATATTAGCTGAAATCGCATAGCCATTGCATAATATGTTTAGATATATGGAGGATGACTGAAATCAATTAAGTAACGGGTATAACTAACGTAATTAACACAACAATCCTCAGATCACGGGGGTCGATCCAACAACAATATAAAGGACAAGCGAAGGGGCGCATAGGTTACATAGGTCTCTGTCAAAGAACTGTGATCATGACCATCCAAAGAGGCGCAGTGATTACATACCTCTCTCTGTCAGGGAATAGAACAAGTATGCGCCCTCCTCTCTAGCTTCTACCCCTTTCCTAGCTTCGACTGAGAAAACTTCCTCAAGTAACGCCATCAGAGATCGCTCTCTCAGTAATTGCATGCAGTCGAGAAAGTGTTGTCCCCCTCCCTTAGCCGTGACCTTGTATTTATATAATCACAGTTTTTGTATACCTTGGGGAATCTGCCAAGTTTTTGAATAGATTCCCCCCGCCACTTGTACAACCAAAACAACCTAGATTTCAAGGCTTCCCCCGCATGATCGAGACTTCCAGTGTCCCACCATGGCCACCTCAGTCGAGGGTAATGGGGACAAGATCCCCAAAATCAGTCCTCCTTTATTATATTATAACCGTATCGGAGACATAGTCGTAAGGTTCTCATGTTCCATGAATATACCACTCATTCAAGATTGTTTTCTGATTCATTTCTTTATGAACAACTGTAACCGTTCTATAAGTCTTTATTATATAAGCTTTAATTTATATCTTCATATATATAATTGTTTCCCATTATACATATAACTATGTAATAATGTATAACAATTTAGGGGATGTTAGAGCCCTCTTTTACTTATTGGATGATTACAATAATTATGATATCTTATGGCCTATCGTGACATAAGAGCTATTTTTAGCATTTACCTTAGACTTATAGTTATAGGTAAATAATTGGGTCATACACAATAGTTATTTGCTATTCAACGAATTAGAAAATCAACTAATACTAATTCCTTGGTTGACAAACCTATAAGCTATTAGGTCATGGAGGGTTTAGTTATCAACTGTTTGAGGAATCAAGACGATGTTTGTCCTCGATAACCAGATTCTCATGGTTTTATAAAAATCAACCTTTTCCCCCCATAGTGGAATTCTTGCCCCATCGTTTAGTTGAGTCATAACATTCATCCTCCTAGGTCTAAAATCAATAATTATAACTTAGGAAATAAATAACAAAGTTTACAAGGTTTATTGGTGTGGCCTTGGCCTTGAGATCCTCACTAGAAACAAGAGCATAATTAAATTTTCAATTACGAAAAATAGGAGTAAAAGAGGGATGTTACATTAATACTGCATAGAATATTTTTGTGGCAACTTCTCTTAGCAATGGTAGTGGGCTTCAATCCTTTGTTGGTTCTGACAGTGGATCCTCTCCTTTTAAGGTAGCATGCCCTCTAAAATGTTGACAATGGTTCCTCTTCATGGACCGATTTAAGCAATATCTATCTATCATGAGTCCTCAATATCTCACAATATTTCATACACCATTTCTACATGGAGTTCTTACTTGACCTAATAGATATGATCCACCTCTAACAATATTTCTTTTTGCATCTATAACAATATGACTGTCTTTCCTACTATAATAATATATCGTAAACATACACGCTACGAACACACTATCAGTGGTGAACTATCAGTCTTCTTGGTGGTGATATGTAATTGGACACCAATCAAGCAAGCAATGATATGTTCTTCTAGAGTTACTCACACATTAATTCATAACATATTCCAGCCATCGCTACACTTGATCTATGGTTTGAACAACTGAATTGAGTAGATCCACCATAGCTATGAGAATACCAACTAATCAACACAATGATACAACTAACCTGTTGGCTAGTGAGCTCAATCTGCACAACTTTCGTGCTTGTCATCCACATGGCCTTCTTGCCTAATGAACACAAATTGCATATCATACACAACCAAATAGCTTCAATATTCCATGCTCTAGCATATAAAGTAGATCTCAGAATGATATATCTGGAATATCTACATAGGGTTTAAAAATATGCATATGTACAACAATTCTATTAAATGCCTACATAAGTAAATTGCATTTATTCACAACGTTGAATTGTATTCTATCAAATGGAACCAATAAATGAGGATGTCAGAGTGCATTTGAAAGATGTTAAGTATCAAATCCTTTTCTCTCATAAAATGATCATACTACGCACATAGATTCATCCCTTTGACATGGATACTCATCCGAGCAAATCCCAACCAACAAATTCACACTAGAAAGTTCAATCATTATAGAAAACTACAATATACAATAGGTTATTCAACATGCTTCATTCATAAAAGTTGGCCCTACCTCTAGTCACGTGTATACAACAAGCTAATGGAAAACTCATGTAACAACACACACATCGACAAACTGTGGCTCACAAACTAGTATAGACACACAATAGCAATCACTCCACTTGGAAAAAAATAAAAACAATCCACTCTCCTATGTTAATCCTATATATGTATAGAGGATCATCTCACAAAACTCTCTCATATTCTAGGGCCCTCCTGTGAGGTATTTAGGCCAAAGACATCTCTAATAACATGTAGAGGAATGGGAAAGTAGACATGGTTTCTACACCCCAAAAACTTCTTTGAGTGATCTATTAACGCCAAACAATGAGAACATTTTGAGAAATTATGTTGTTGGTCTAGGGAAGTGGGTAAATCTATAATACATATATCCATAAAACCACCCCTAATTTTCAAAGACCAAATGAACCATGTCTGAGATTTGGTACTTACATAGTTATCGCAGGGATATTCCTTGTGGGATTCATAAGGAAACATAGGTTTCTCTACACATATAACTACACTTTTGAAGAATGTTGGAATATTTTATATTCCTTGGAAGGTAATAATTTCTTTGTATTATGTCTAAGGATATCCACAATATTATGTAAAAGAGTAATACATTATATCCCATATTCATTATGGTAAAATATACTCTTGATATTCATTATTATATAAAGAGATGTTATTATGGAGAATTATATTATCCCACGTGTGATATGTGAGAGTAATTCCTCCTCATCTCTTAGTATATAATATAGTCAAGGGAGTCACACCACTCATCATGATCTTTACTTATTCACACAAGTATTGCTATATTGTATTGAGGTTATTGGCATTGCTCTCTTGTAAGCTTGAGGGAGATATTCTAGAGATAATAGAAGACTACCATCCCGTGTACGTAGCCCAATTGGGTGAACCACGTATATCTAGTGTACTCTTTTCTCTTGTTCTCTTTTTGTACTTATAGTTGATATATTATTGTTTTGCATAGATAGGTAAGCTAGTTTAGCTAGATCCATATCTCTGACATGGTGTCAGAGCTAGTTGCCTATGATCTAGCACCTTGTATTTATTTCAAACAATATTTTATCATTTGGGTATTGTTTATTTCTTGTATATTTTCTTTCTATCTGGTAGCCATTAGGCTTCTCTTCAGGTCTGGGCATGTTTCTGCAATTTTTTACTTCTAACCGTAACCTTGTTGTGTAGTTTTTTGCAAAACTTTTTCAAGGGTTTCTTGATGTTATTTTTGTAGATCTATATGTTTTTTGGATTCTCCTCAAGGAGATCTATATGTTAACTAGGAAGGTATTCTGAACATAGGTCATCAATACATATTGGCGTAAGTCTTCAATTCTGGATCTGGATCACGGAGCATCATCATCATCACTGTTGTTGTACATGACATCTCGATCACTGGGCTATCTCTCAATTCTTCTCGTCATAGGAAGTTCTACAGAGCCAACCCTTTTTCATGTTGGATGTAGGCCCACCACATGTAGGTCTTCATCAACACTGGCCATACTGTGGAATCCTCAGGATTTATTACATGCATCACAAAACCTCGAAAGAGTATCCTAGGATTCTTTATGTGCCTAAGCATGATCGACAAGATCTCCCAAGGAAATATTATATGTGACCCCACCACAAAACCTCAAAAGACCATCCCAGGACTGATTACGAGTGTACAGCTCAACCTATTGGATCTCCCAGGGCAATATTACATGTGGTCACCACAAAACCTCGAAAGAGAATCCCATGACTGATTACGAGCATACTTCTCAACCTATCAGATCTCCCAGGGAAAGATTACATGTGGTCATGGCAAAACCTCGAAATAGCATCCCAAGACTGGTTACGAGCGTACTGCTCAACCTATTGGATCTCCCAAGGCAATATTATATGCCATAGGACAAAACCTCAAAAGAGCATCCCAGGACTGATTATGAGCATACTGCTCAACCTATTGGATCTCCCAGGAAAATATTATATGTCCTCCTAGAGAAAAATCTCGAAAGAGTATTTGCCATATCTCCTAGGGAACTATTAAATTCCATAGGAAAAAACTCACAAGAGTATCTGCAAATATCCCAAGGCAAGATTATATGCTCATTTGCACAACCTATCCACAGCCACAGAGTATCAACCTGATACTCACCATACATCATCCTGATGTACATGATCATCCTGATCATCATCACTGCATCATCCTGATGCATGCCATTCAGAGCATCATCCTGATACTCATCATCTAGAGCATCGTCCTGATACTCATCACACATGATCATCCTGATCATCGCCATTGCATGGTCCTGATGCATAAAATCATACATGATCCAACTGATCATACAAAGCATCCAACTGATGCATATACAAATACATGATCCAACTGATCATACAAAGCATCCAACTAATGCATATACAAATACATGATCCAACTGATCATACAAAGCATCCAACTGATGCATATACAAAGCAGTAACTGGAGCATCGTCATGATGCCCATCACACAACGCTTACATCCACAGCCATGGGAAGGATCCTCCTCTAATCATGCTTGGAATGGCTCTTGCAAATGTGTCCCATTACTTCTTCCTCGAAGTATCTTCAATCTGAAGAACACCAATCCTCTCTCTGAAGTATTCAAACTTCCCTCTGGCTAGTGGTTTCCTCAACACATCTACAACCTGCTCATCCATCGTAACATACAGGAGCTTCACTACTCCTCTCTGCACCATATCCTTGATATAGTGATATTTGATCTCAATGTGCTTCGACCTGTCATGGAACACCGGGTTCTTAGACAACTTCACACAACTCTGGTTGTCACAAAATATACAGGTAGAATCCAATGGGAGATCAAATAACTCAAACAGTAGCTTCCTAAGCCATACTGCCTCACAACTAGCCAAACAAGTTGCGACATACTCTGCTTCGGCTGTACTCAGTGCTACGCAGGACTGCTTCCTTCTAAACCAAGAGATCACACCTGATCCCATACTGAAGTAGCCCCCTGAAGTGCTCTTCCTATCTGCAGCACTGCCTGCCCAATCTGAATCAATCATAACCCTCTAGGTTAAACTTTTGATTCGCATCATACTTGAGCCCATAGTCAACTGTACCCTTCAGGTACCTCAGAATATGCTTTACAGCAACCAAGTGAACACCTATGGGATCCATAAGGAAATGGCTCAATGTGTTCAACACAAAGAAAATATCTGGTCTCGTGTTTGTCAGGTACATTAAGGACCCAATCATCTGACGATACACCGTGACATCAACCAACTCAGATGAAGCATCACACAATAGCTTCAGGTTCGATGCCATAGGTTTGGCCATGGCCTTGCAGTCCATCATCCTGAACCACTTTAGGATCTTTACTGCATACTTCCCTTGTCCAAGGAAGATTCCATCTGCACTCTGCCACACCTCCATGCCTAGAAAGTAATGCATCACCCCCAATTCCTTGATCTCTAACTCGGCAGCAAGCTTCCTCCACAGGGGCTTCACTCAATAAACCGCTATCATAGCACGTTCGTTCGTGGCATATGAAACAATACCCCTAATTTCACTAAATATTGGAAAATACCTTCCATTTTTTTTGTTTTTTACCCCCTCCCAATATACCTTCCCAATTTTAAAAAACCCCTATTTTCACTAGATATTGTATGTATCAATTTTTTCATTAACATTTTTTATACCCCTTTATATTTCTACTTAGTATATTTATATGATACCCCTCTTATGACCCCACATGCATTCTACAATGCACCTTGCTTCATTCGATGTATATTGTGGATGCACATTACTTCACCCACAATGCAATTACTCAACCACATATAATTATGATTTGCAACATCTAATGGTCTAATGAAGAGATAAGAGATCACTTCTTGTATGTCTCTAGAGCCAATGCACATAGTACAACATTTAGATTGCATGTTGCAGTTCCCCAATCATTGACTAATCCTATTGTGGGATAAGTATCGAAGCCCCCAGGGCCTGTAACAAGATCTAGGAGGCTGATTAAACCTCCCAAGACCTGTAATAGGCACGAGTGGTTGGGTATTCAAGCCCCCAAGGACTATTGAGGGCCTATAACAGGCCTTGGAGGCTTAGAGCCTCCCAAGGATATTGGTAACAACTGGCTGGGTGCTATTGGTAACAATTGGCTTTCAATGACCACTGTCTCTCGACTATGATCGACTGGAAACCCTCTTCACCATGAAACCCCTGGCCTCAAGCATGCCTCAAAACGCAATTTCCCTGCCTGCTAGTAAGCCCGAGCCTTGCCTAAACCCAATTTCTCATCCAACCGTGATCCCTCCATATCCATTTGGAGGATATTTGTCAGCCCGCCCATATAAAAAAGACCCCAAAGTATTTTTGTATTTTTACATTAAATAAAAAAACCCCTTTCCCCTTAATATATAAGCCATATAATTTTTAGGTTTAATACCGCAATATGAATGAATGTGATATTATATTGCCTTCTAGTGAAGCCCCCGTGGCTTCCTCTTTGTATCGAAAATCAATCTATCCTCACCTATAACAAACAAGAATCCACATACAGTAGTAGTATCACAGGACTGCCTTCCTCAACCTTGTAGTAAAGGTTGGAATTTGCTTTGCTCTTGGTAAATCCCAAACTGGATAGAAAGCTGTCTATCCTACCATACAAAGTCCTAGGAGCTTACTTCAAGCCATACAAGGCTTTCTTCAATCTACACACATATGACTCCATGTCATATGTCTCAAAACCGAGTGGCTGCTCCACATACACTTCCTCTTCGACTACACCATTCAAGAAGGTTGTCTTGACATCCATCTGGTGTATCTTCCACTTCATCACTGCAGCCAGAGCAAGTATGTTGTTTTGATGGAAGTGTACCTTGCTACAGGAGAAAAAGTCTCTTCATAATATATCCCCTCTTTCTGGGAGAATCCATGAGCTACAAACCTCGCCTTGTATTTATCTATGTTACCATCTACAGCATGCTTGATCTTATAGATCCACTTGGAAGTCACAACAGACCTCCCTTCTGGCCTTGGACCACTTCCCAAACATCATTCTTTATGACTGATTGGTATTCCTTGATCATGGCATCCTCCCAAATCTTGGGAACTTCATATTCTTCAATATATTCAATAGATAGTTTTTTTGAACTTCGTTGTTGGAATAAATGTTGTAGTCCTTCTTTTGTAGGTGATTGTACACGATCTTTCCTACAAGTCAAATACAATTGCATGATTAGAAACTTCTTATAGTTTTCAGAACAAAATCTTACACATAAGAATATATGTCATACATTCATGCAATTATCTTAGCCAATGCTTCAATACAACATTTATCCATATCCTGTCTTCATACGGTAACTTTCTAGATGCCTTCCATCTCTACCAGAACATTTGTTAAGAGTGTGCACAACTCCCAACATGTTAGCAAAGAGGTTTCATTCTAGATAAGTAGCAATGGAATGTTGTACAGTACCATAGGCCACTTACCCATTACATGCATATTATTAGTATATTGTTCATTAATGCAATTATTCTAATATGCATAATACACAACCTAAGTACATGAACATAAGTATATACATCTTTGAACAAAATTATTTAAACAATAAGATATACAAGAAATGACAATTCAAATACTTATCTTTGTTTGTTTGTTGGGTGGACTCCCTCTCGATCTTTGCTTCCTTTCTGCAACTCCATTTTGACGTGGAGTGTAAGGAGTGGTCAACTCCCTCTTAATCCCTGAATAACTGCATAGATTCTTGAAGTCTGCTGAAGTGAATTCTTCACCATTGTCGGATCTGAAGGTCTTGATCTTTTTTTTTTTTTTTTGGTGTGGTTTTCTATCAAGGCTTTGAATTCCTTGAATTTGCTGAATACTTCATCTTTGTTCTTCAGGAAATAAATCCAATTCTTCCTAGATGAATCATAAATGAAATAACCATAGTATACATACCCACTCATAGAACTGGATGACATTGGACTACATACACCGGAGTGGATAATTCCTTTTTCCTTGCTTGTAAATGCCTTCTTTGTGTTCTTTCCTTTTGCACATCCTTTGCAAACATCTTCATACTTTGACTGGATTTCATGAAGACCTTCTACTGCTTTGCTTGCAATTGGTTGTGCTCTATAGTGCATGTGTGCAAGCCTTCTATGCCAAAGTTCACTTGGCTCCATGGACTCATGTACCATGGCATGTTCAGGTTGTCCCTTCAATTTGTACAATCTTCCCTCTGGCTCTCCAATCACTACTACATCATCTATGGTCTTACCCTTTGGCCACATGAGTACTTGTCCATCCACGAATGCAACTCTAATTCCCTTTGCATCCAAAGATGATATGGAAGGGAGATTCTTCTTGAGACTAGGAACATATAGAAGATCCTTCATCTTCAAAGACTTCCCAGAGTCTAGTTTGTAGGAGGATTCACCACTTCCTTTTATAGGATATTGATAGTCATCCCCAATTTTCACCTTATGAGGTGACTCATGTTTAGATAGATCTACAAAGGATTCTTTAAACCCATTCATGTGTTTGGAAACCCCACTATCAATAAGCCAATCATTACATCCATGAGAGATAGTACCTGTGACAGCAAAGATTAGAACATATTCACCTTCACTTGATGAGTCATCACTTTCTGCTCTAGTCTTCTTCATGGGAGGTTCTTCATCCTCAGCAGCATGAACATGATATCTCTTCTTATTGTAGTTATTGTTGTTTTTGTTCTTGTTATTCTTGGGACAATCTGAAGAAAAGTGTCCCTTCTCATTACAAGTAAAGCACCTCAAATATTTCTTATCTCTTTGATGGTGGTGTGTAGTTCTCTTGTGATAAGATTGCTCCCTCTTGAACTTACCTTTCTTGGTGTGTGTTGTGAGAGCTTGATCTTCATTTCCCATCTTTTCTTCTTGGGCTACAACCCTAGCTTCTTCTTGTGAACATTCCTCCCACAGTCTACTGAAAGAGATCAATTTATTTCTTTCACACATTCCTTGGATGAAGGAATCCCATGACCGAGGTAGGACATTCAATGTGGTCATGACTATCTCTCCATTCTCCACTACTTCATCCACAGCTTCAAGTTGTTCCTTGATTTGAGAGACCTTATAAAAGTAGGACTGGACGGTCTCTCCATTCTATATTTTTACCCCTTTCAATTGGTTCCGCAAAGTCATCTTCCAATTTATGTTCTTACCTTCAAACAACTTAGTCAAAGAGTCAAACATCTCCTTAGGTGTATTTAGAGAAGATACATGGGGAATGAGATGGTCCTTAATAGAATCAGCAATGATTCTCTTGGATTTGACCAAGTTCTGCTTTTGTAAGGTCTTAGCCTCATCTCCCTCTGGAACTGGAACCTCTTCCTTTATTTAGTTGTCCAACTCATTCTCTTCTAGGATTAACCCAATCCTATACTTCCAGGCTCGGAATTTATCAGCTTATTCAAGCTTATCCTCAAGCTTGGTGTGGTAAGACATCTTAAAGTGTACTTCAAATGGAAATAGAAAGTTTTAGGTCTTACCACTTGATTCGCTGAAAACTGGATTTGGAGCTCGATTAGGGTTTGTCAGAGAAACCCTAAAATTTCAAAATTTGAATTTCAAACTTCTGAAAGGATAGAAAGATGTGTCTTGCTGAGCTGATCAAGCTAGTATATTCAAATTTTGAAATCTGCAAAATTTCACCCCTCAAAATTGCTTTTGAAACTTCCAGATTCACTAGACAGGAGCTTGAATTAGGGGCTTCACCCAACCAAAAAGTTCGATCCAAAGCTCTAAAATTCGATTTTTCAGAGGAGCTTCCAGTCGTGGTCTCAGATTTCAGAAATTCCAGCTTTTGCAGAAACCCTATTTTTTAGGTCAAAAACTAAAAATGCTCAGAATTGAATTCTGTCTCGACAGAAAGATGTGCCCTTTCTAGGAGAGTCAATCTAGCCTCCCTCCTTTGATGATCTGTGGAGAGAAACCCAAATATTAAGAAGCCCTAGATTCTGTAGTTTCACAGTGCCTTCTTCTTAGGTCAGCTCTGATACCATGTTAATTTTTTGATAATTTCATTCCATTATCATTAGGATCTCTAAGAGAATAACATGTACAGCATATCTACAACATATCAATCATAAACACAATCATGCAAGCACACAAGAGACACAAAGTTTCACCGGGGAAAACCAAGAAGGTGAAAAACCTCGCAACTTCCTCAGAGATAGAATAAGTCCCAATACAAGATCACAAGGATCAAACGCAATAAGATGTCTCTAGCAGATACTCCTCCTCCTCCACAAGTGCGCCACTTTCTCTATTAGCTATGCGAGCTTGAGAAGTGAGTGTATGAATCAAATGAGAGACACAACCTCTCTATTTATACACTGACTTGACCTACAAATAAATCATTGGGGACAACTTGCTACTCAAGTCTAATAACCCAACCACATGAACCAACTAGGGCCGACCCTACATTGGTGGTCTAATAACCCATCAATACAAATGACGAAACTTACAATGTAACTTGTGACACTTGCAAATACAAATGGCGACACTTCCAATAAGAGGAATAATACATCTCTATTGGATATACAATAAAGTACAAATGTAATGCATAGAAGAATATCTTCCAAAGTTACAAATACATCAACATTAACTAACTTGCATGGAAGAGAAAAATGATTGATGTTCTCAGGAGTAAGAATCTATGGAGGATTGTTAATGGTGAACACACAAAACCTGTTGATGCTCAAGCTTTGGCTCTCTCGAAAGATAAATGTGATCAAGCAAGAGGGCTTATTGGTCAAACCGTTTCATATAGTCTTCAGGTAAGTATAGAGGCAGAAGAAAACCCCATTAAGGTATGGAAAATTCTTGCTTCTTTATTTGATAAATCTGATGATGTTTCTACTTATTACCTTGAAAAGAAGATTTTTGAGCTAGATCCTACTAACTTTGAAAGAGTAGAATTATATCTTTCTGAAGTGAAAACTTTAAATGAAAAATTATATAATTGTGGTAAAGTTTACAAGAAAACAGAAATTGCTCTTATAATTATTGTAGAACAAAAATTGCCATCATATGATATGTTCATTCAAACTAGAAATAGAGCTCTTGAATTGTCTTTAAATACCATGAAACCTAATTTTGATGATTTTTGTAAAGGGTTGATAAATGATCAAGAAACGTTAATTGTTTCAAGACAACTCTCACCTAATAAAGCTCTAATGGCACATAATAAGAATCCTAAGAGAAGTTTTAATAATGTTAAAGGTTCTAATTCCACTAGGTTTTTTGGACCCAAAATCCGATGGCCAAAATGTTGGATTTTCTACATCTTGTTGTTGACCATCCGACAACCTTCATATTTTTTTAACGTCGGTCCAAATTTGGATGAGATCCGACGGTAGGCCGACCATCAGATATCTGAAAACAATATTCAGCTGGATATCCGACGACTTGCACTTAATATGAAGTCGAACATCTGACGACTATCACTTAATATGAAGTCGGAACATCCGACAACTAGCACTTAATAGGCAGTCGGATATCCTACCCCTAGAACTTAATATGAAGTCGAATATCCGACCCCTAGAACTTAATATGAAGTCGGATATCCAATGACCATTCCATGTATAAATGGCCAATATCCGACATTCTTAGCCTTCAGTGGTATGGAAAGAACGTCAGATATATTAGATGTGGAAGTTGGATATCCGACGAACGTTCATTGTGAAAATGGCCGATATCCGACGTTCTTAGCTGTCAGTGGTATGGCAAGAATGTCGGATATCTTAGGCGTGGTAGTCGGATATCCGACGAACGTTCATTGTGAAAATGGCCGATATCTGACGTTCTTAGCCATCGGTGGTATTGCAAGAACATCGGATATATTAGGCATGGAAGTCGGATATCCGACGACCATATGGTAATTTAAAAAAAAAATACACTATTATGTTTTGATCAAATTTTGAGGGTGGGTCTTAATTTTTATTGGAAGGGCATTTGTTCTTGGAGCCCTTCAAAATACTTCCAACAAGTTTCTCGTGTTGCCAGGCATATGGTTGAAAGAATTTCTATTGGACAACTATCCCTCGAAGGGGGTCGTGGAAATCCTTTATTAGGGTAAGCAGGTTAAGTTAAATTTTATGTCAGATTTTGGATTTCAGAAAGTTAAAGCATTGTAAAATAAAACAAAATCAACACAATAGAAGCTAAGTTCTTATGCTTGATTTTTGGTGAGCAGGCCTATGAAAGGGCTAAGACAGTAATTACATGACACATTGATATTCTTCACAAGTTAGCAGATCTTCTCATTGAGAAGAAATATGTAGACTGTGAGGAATTGATGAGGCTGTTTATAGATGTCAAGGACAAACTCTATTTTCCGAAAAACAATGTATTTGTAACCAGTAAAACCATTTTTTTTGGCTAATTGAAGAAAAAAAAGGTTTACACAAAGTAGTCTCTATATTGGAGGCATGATAACTGATGCGACAAGTTCCACATACTAAGAAGAGAGGAATGATGGAAATCTTCCTCCATACTCTTAACAATATACTTCTTTCAAACTTCTCATTGTTGTACACTAAGTGGTAGTATTTTCATTATGTAACATTTAGGAATAAAGGTCTTTGTAAGTTATTAGGCTTCATTGTCATTCACTTAATGTATAAAAAGACAATCTTTTTTATCCTATATTGAGATCCTTATTTTACACTATTTTTTTCTTATTTAGTTGTCTTTATGGAAGTTTTGATTGTCATCAAAGAATATCTTTTTTTAATGTAGTTGTCTCTACTAGAGTTTGATTTTCATCAAAGAATTTGTATGACAAATTGAAATTGAAATTTTATTAATATTTATGAATAATCAAAATAGATAAATGGGACTTGAGAATACAATGTACATTGATAGTTATAAAAGATGCACACATAGCAACGAGAACAATGAAAGAGAAATCTAAAGAAAATTGAATTCTAAATCTAAACCAACAAAGATTATAAAAGATGCACACCCAGCAAGGAGAATAGTAAAAAAGAAGCTCACTCTAAATCTAAATAAGTAAGCAAACATTATAAAAGATGCATACTCAACAAGGAGAATAGTGAAAGAGAAGCTAACTCTAAATCTAAATAAGTGATAAAAAATTCAACTCTAAATCTAAATAAGTAAAGATTATATAAAGTGCACATCTGTTGACTCAAACCTTGTTGATAGGGGTTCCAATCACTGTCGACACCAACCCACCGTGATCTCCCTGAGCATCGGCCCGGATAGGTTTTACCCCATCTAGAAACACCTGTAGAGAAGATGAGGTCTCACCCGAGGCGTTCAAGGGAGAGTGGAAGAAACCGTGTTTCCGCCAAATGAAGGAGGATGGTTGCAGCACCGATTACTTAACTTATCGCAACATTCAAGACAGATCTATGCATTCAAAGTAACATCATTCATATTCATATCATTATTCAACAGAAACATTCATCGCGAAAAGTATAACATTTGAAGTATTAACTGCAGCAAGAAACTATATAATCATTCATGAATCACAGCATGCATTATCATAAAACATAAAACATACACAAGGAATTTCACCAAATAGTTCCGTCATGTCATATTACTTCAACAAAACCCTGATACAACATCTTTGCAAAAACCAGATCTCAGCAATATCTCTTGATCTCGGATACAGACTCAAAGACGCACGCAACAACATCCAAGGATCCGTACTAAGATGATTCAACACTTACAACTTATGTCTGCATATAGGCTTCCGCCTTTACAATGCTTGTCCACTTACTAACAACTTCCGAACTGACACTTGGACACTTACTGCTGCTCGACTGTCATCACCATTTCCTTTACTGCTGTCACTGCCTCCTGACTGTCAATGACATCTCAGGGTGATGGGTGCTCGATCAGCTTCATAGCCACTTGTTGACGATGTCCCTACACTTCCTGGAGAGCTTCACCAGCCTTTGTCATGAACTTACCGCCAACATCCTTGAAATCCTCCAGCTGTGCAGCGCACTTATTCTGTCACTCGTTGGTGACGCATTGCTGCAAGTATTTTAAATCCGCTGACTTAGCAACCTGCTCTAGGGGTGGCATCACGCGCATCACTGCTTAGAGTGTCTCCAACTGCCCCTCTGCTTTCTGTCGAACCTTCATTAGCTATTCAACCTGCTCGTCCTGAATGATCTGACCCCAAAACTGCATAGTGTCGGCTGTGAGCTTTGTTATCATCGTTTCCATCTCCTCCAGCTGCGTTGCTATCTCCTCAATAACTCATTTGCGGTCATCCACTTCTGCTTGAGTGGTGCCGGGGTTGACTGGAGCTTTGAGCTCCTGATTCTCGTGCCGCAACTGGACAATGATAGCCCCCATTTTTTGGACATGTTGAAGCATATCCACCTCTTCAGTGGGCTCTGACACATGGTGATAAGCCTCCGCAATAGCCCGGTCTACCCGCACACTGTCATCCCACATATGGGCGTTCTCCGCAATGAGGAGGTCCTGTTCTTTCTTCAGTTCTTCAATCTCGTGAGCCTTCTTAGCTCGTTCCTTCTTGATGTCTTCCTCGAGCGCATCCATATCCTGCCACGCTGCAGCAACCCTTCCTGTCAAGTCCTCGATGGCTGATTGTGCAGCTAGCTTGCGCTCCTTCAACCTCATGTACTTACCATTGAGCTCATGCATTCTATCAACCATTTCGCAGCTAGCGACCGTCTACATAGTTGTCAATCCTTACGCCGTCAATGTGTTAAAATTGATGGTCACCTTTTTCAACTACTACAACAAGGCGTTCACAGCCTCATCTTCAGTCACAATCGTAGTCAGGGGAATCTCCACATTCTTGACTCGCGTCTTGGTGCTGATTGTGCTAACTTGCTGTGCTATTGCCTCTTCAGGTGCCCTTCACGAAACCATATCACACAAAGAGTCCATGCGAGCAATGAGCGCATGGAATCCTTTATCTATCGCCCTTGTCATCTTCTGAGCTGCTGCGGTGGATGCATCAACAATTGCTTTTATAACTCGACCTAACTGCGCTTTCGTCGACAGGGGTAGCCCACTGATTGTCGTAGGGTCCTGGTGCCCTTTTGTTTTGTTTTATTCTAGGGCCTCATCGTTATCGTCATCTGTTGGTGTCTTTATGGATTCTCGGTCTGAGTCATGATGACTGTGCTGGTCCTGTGCTGATATATGATCATCTGGACCTTGGGCCAATTCCCCAGCCTCAATCTCAGCCAACCCCATGGGTTTGCACCATTACTTGCTTGGCACTTCCTTATGTTCACTGACCACTCTGCGTTGAAATACTTGGTCAATAAGCGAGTGTTAGGGGGGCACATATGCAGATGGTTGTTGCTTTTCCAGGAGTATGATTTTGAAATTGTTGTTAATCCAAGTAGACTGAACTTGGGACCTGATCATCTGTCAAGGATTGAGTCAGGAGAAGAGCCGATGAACATTGAAGACAATCTGCTTGATGCACAGTTATTTATTATATAGGTTGTCAATGACTATTATAAGGATATCATTAATTTTTTAACAACAGGGTTGGCACCACAGGAACTATCTATCTAGCAGAAGAAGTAGCTAGTGATGTGTGCCGCAGAATTCACTATAATTGCAGGTCAGTTATACAAACTTGGGCCAGATGAAGTCCTGCGCAGATGCATACTAGATCATGAGAAACCATTTATTCTAGCAGATGCACATTCAGGGATCGCGGGAGGTCACTATGCATGAAGGGATACTGCACAGAAGATACTGCGTGCAGGGCTATGGTGGCCCACGATCCACAAAGATTCCAAAGAATACTGTAGGAACTGTGATGTCTGTCAAAGGACAGGGAGACCTTCACGAAAAGATGAGATTCCATTAAATCCATAGTTGACCTTGCAGGCATTTGAGAAATGGGCAATTGATTTTGCGGGTCCTATAAACCCACCAGGAAAAAGAACTGGTGCGAGGTATATTATTACTACTACTGATTACCTCACCAGATGGGTAGAAGCAAAACAAGTAAAGGAATGCAGCGCCAATACTACTGCGCAGTTCATTTTTGAAGAAATATTGTCAAGATTTGGCTGTCCGAAGATTTTGATGAGTGACCAAGGTACTCATTTTTTGAACAAGACCATTGAGGCACTTACAGAGGAATTCCACATTCGTCATCAGCGTAGTACTCCATATCATCCACAAGCGAATGGAACTATTGAGGCTTTCAATAAAATTCTGGAGAACGCATTGACTAAGGTTTGCAATGTAAATAGAGATCATTGGGATCTGCGCGTTTCTTCGTTGTTATGGGCATACAAGACCACATGCAAGAAATTGATAGGACATACACCTTTTCAGTTGGCTTATGGGCAGGAAGCTATAATGCCAATGGAGTACATTGTCCCTATCTTAAGGATCGTTGTGTTCACAGGGATGGCAGACCGCGCAACATTAGAAGAAAGGTTTCTACACCTTTTTGGGTTGGATGAAGATCCCTTCATTGCCGGCTTCCACCTCTAGTACTGGGCAATCTTCAATAACATGCTCAAATGATTTACAATAATTGCACGTAGTACATGGGTTAACACAATCTCTAGATACGTGACCTGGTAGGCCACAATTATAACAAATGACCTCGCCGCGGCCTCTTCCCTGTGCCGGGCCAGCATTTCTTCCTCTGCCATGGTATCCACCACCATGACCTCTGTATCCTCCTTGGTCATATTGTGCATTCTCTTGTTTTGGCTGGGTATCTTCTTGTACGTGGTACAAGCCAACGCCTCTCATTGAGTCCATATCCCGTTTTCTCTCATTCATTAATTCATATGCGCGGCAGTTGGATTCATCATGTCCAACTGATTTACATAAATTTCAGTATAATTTTTTTAGGTGTTTTGACATATTTCTGTATAAGATAGCAGGTCTGTGTCCTATGGTTCTACAGATTTCAGACCATGGGGCCTGATTCTGATTTAATGGGTTGGGCACACCACTATTAAGATAGTCGTGGAATAACGGGAAATGCTCCCGGTCATGGCCTTCTCCTTTACAACCTGTACACCAGACCTCATGTCTAGGTTCATACCTTTGTTCTTTGCCATTCTTCATGCTTTGCAGTTCTAGTGTCAGGGTGGTCAGCTGGTTCTAGATTTGAGACATCCCAGAACTAGTATCACCAATCGGTGAAGCTTCTAGCTTCATTGCGATCTCCAAGGCCTCTGCCTGCCACTCAACCTTCTGCTGCATCAATGGTAATCTAATATGGGGCAACAGTGCAGCAATCAACCATTCCTTGTGCTGTTCCAGAGCTTTAACAAAGCTTACTTGGTCCAATAAGGTCTTGAATTTCTGATCAAACTCCCAAACTGTTTTAGTCAGTTTCTGCTTTATTTCTTTCAATTCGGTTATACACTGAGATTTAGATTTAGGTTTCTTGAACTCAACCACGAGCGTAGCTTTAATTTCTGTGAGGGTTCTCGGCTGTGTGGTAGAGTATTTCATGAACCAATGTAAAGCTCTGTCTCTAAAAGTTGTGATGAGCTGTGCTCTCTTCACTGCATCATCCTGGATTTGTCTTACACTCCATATAGCTTCACAAAGAATCCAATGCTGATTAGGGTCTTCTAGGTCAGTTCCTTTGAATATTGGAAGCTTCATATCAGTGTTTTCCATTGTTATATTAGGTGGTGGAGCACCCGAATTAGTGCGCGGCTGCTGTAAAGGGCTTTGTGCAATGAAAACAAATGGGATTATCCAGAGACATGTACTAGGCTGAGTGTTCTGCGGGGTGGGCTGCGTAGTGGGTGGGTTTTGAGATAATGGTGGTGCGGTTTCTGTAGCCGGTGGGTTCTCAAGGGTAAATAGTGGTACAACTTCTTTGTCAATGTTACACAGGATCTCAGTATCAATATGGAGTCCAGGGCCTCCAAGATTCTTATTAAATTTATATCTCTTGCCACTTCTAAGATTATGTGTTTCTTCATCAGAATCACTAAATATACTACTTACCATGATAAACTTAAGAATATTACTGCATTCTTAAAACACCTTTCTTAGCTAACAACATCTTAATGTAGAGACTGATATTGTTAAGGAACTTACCTTGACATCCTTCGAAAAAGTATGCTTATGCTTGGCTGTAGGATTTGAGTGTGTCTACAGCAAATTCTGTTACGAAGCCTTCTAGCATATGATCGACCCAAAAATCAACTGTGCGTGCCAATGGGATGTCTATTTCTTTGAGCTGCGCTGTGAGCTCGGGCGTCCACTCTGTATGAACTCCTCCTTGAAAACAAGTTTTCTTCTCTGCGAGCCGCGAGATCCACAAATGCAAATCGTTGGGAAACGATGCCCAGAAAAGCTCGTGAATATCGTTGAACATATATCTATCCAACCACTATGTGTCACTTAGATGCGGATGTCTATTCTCTTCCCTTTTAAAGTCTCTTATGGTCTTATCCCACCAAGCTTGGATTTCTATCTTTTCAGGATGCCAATTGTCATAACCTTTTGGGAACTCATATTCTTCGTCACACATCATGATTGAAACTCATCACAGATTCTAGCATGGAAACAGAACCATTTGTTGGCTATAAATGATCCAGAGGTTTTTTATAAGACCCAGGTTCTTGCGGTTTCCCCTTGACCAACAAAACCCCTTCGCATTGGCCCTTTCGGCAACAACCTGTGAGCAGGTTGAAGTCTCACCCGAGGTGTATCTATGGGGTACTACAGAATCAAATTTCCATAGTAAGTGATAAGTTGCTTGGACGGATGTACTGCGCAACACAACAGAGGATATGTGCTCCGAGGTGAGACTGCGCAGCGATGGGCAATGCTGCGGTCTGCACCACTATACTCTTCTACCATGGGACTTCTACTGAAGCTGCAAACAATCCAACTTTATTCTATACTTGGATTATCTTGAAAACGCTTAAGGCACTAAAATGAATATCACTCATCCATTCATTCAGGTGCTTAACTGACTATCCTTCTAACATTCATTCATTTACTCAGGATGTCATGATTTAAACATAGATGACTGATCTTATCTACTATTTATGTTCCTTTACTGTGTGTAAGAAAGTACTTAACTAAATGACTGATTCACTGCCTTCATACACAAGAATAAATGTTCACCATTCAACTATTCATATGGAACTTAACATATCATTTCCATACTTCTCTAATGGAAAATGCATATAAAATCTCTCTTCATAAAAGTATGCAAGGAAACATCTAGACATTCATTCATAGAAAACACAAGTAAGCATTCATTTATAAATCACAATCACACAACATGAGATTTAACGTGGTTCACTCCCTTGGGTGGGAAGCTACATCCACAAGAACGGTTGGTAATATATTTCTTTAAAAGGGATGGGGACAGTCGTTCTTAGTCTGCACACTCAGCTGCAGAATCTCCTTCCTCTCAGATAGGTCTTTGCACACATAGCTGCAGATCCTTTACAATCTTCTTAGCTCAAAATAGATTTTACACTAAAACAACAAAAGAAACTCCAAAATGTAACCCAATCCGATACAAAATTGTCTTCTTAAATAGATCATGCCTTGGTCATGTCTTTACAAAGCTGAAGACCTAAACCCAAAAATCCTTAGGGTTTACAAAACTGTGTCGGTTTCCCTAAACCGGCTTGCTGGCATCTGGTAGCATCTGCTTCATTGTGGCGGTTATCCACGTCTTCATTATGTCGCTATAGGCCTCCCTGTCGCACGCATGCCAACATATCTCTTTCACAGAACTGTTCATCTCTAATGGTTTCGCCCACTAGGCCTGCCAAGACGTCGCTTTCCTCAACAAACTCATGCATTAGCCGCCTTCCTGATTTGCTCGTGCATGTCGCTCGGCACTCCTGGAGCATCTTTCCAAAATTAGACCATTACTGGTCCATCCGATACCTGCACATGATCCTTTTCCAACACTCCGCTTTGTTGGCTCCACGTGTCCTGGCTGCTTCACAGCACTACTTCCTTGCAGCACTGGTCTTCACGGTGCTTCCAAAACTTGGATGCTGTGCAAAGCTTCACGGCACCCTCAACACTTAGACAAAATTATATTTCTGAGCTACGCTAGGCTCAACTTTTCCTGCTTATAAAAAAAAGTGTTACCAAAACTTTGTCCTGACCTAGACCCAACATGGACCTTGCGCCGGTTCCCCAGCCTCAATCTCAGCCAACCCCATGGGTTCGCACCATGCCGCTGGCCAGTCGTTCACGATAGCCTCCAAGTCTGCATTCATTACTTTATATGATGTCAGCAACCATTGATTGTCTAGGTCACGGTGGGCTTGGACGTAAATGGAATGCAGTCAAATTGCAAACAACATGACCGGCTGGAACTGTGCTGCGGTCTCCTCAGACAATTGAGGCACCTTCATCGTAGCCGCACAGAACATCTCCTAGTCTAACCAGAACATCAATGTACATTCCTTATTCCACTCTTGTTCTAGGACAAACCATAGGTTTTGATACGGTGTGCCGCGATGCTCTTTCATGGTATCAACCTCCATACCCTGGTACATGTCGGGCTCCTTCCAGGCCATGAATGCAATCAATAGCAGAAGCCATCTATATGTGAACAAGCCCTTACCGGCTTGCACCGCCACATCGTCCTCCGCCAATTGATTTAGTAGAAAGAATGACCAGTTCATCTGCACTCTGGCCACACACTACTCAGCACATGCCACAATTCCTGAATTAGAATGATTGGGTCGACTGCCCCGTACTACTTTGTAAGAAAGTATCTTGGTGCCGGTGAGCATTTCCTTATCATTGATGTTGCTGGTGTGGTAACCCCAACCATCCTTCTCCAACTTGTAGTGCTTGACCAACTGCACCGCCAGATTTTTGTCATTCTCCTTTCCTCGGAAATACTGCGACGGGTCGACCCCATCCTTAGGAAACCAAGTAATCTATGCGATCAAGTGCACGGTGATGGGAATTGCTTCGTCTAGCCACAACATACCGCCATGAAAGCAGGCCAACAGCTACTTCACACATGCATTGACCTCCGGCAGCTATTCAAAATGGGGCATATTAAAAAGGCCTAGCAGGCTTGTTTGTTTCAAACCACGTGCCCAATCATGTGGAACCGGATTACCACTCAATTGTGATCCTGGCTCATTAGGGTCCGACGTGATCTTCTTGTACGCCACCATGTCATGGTTGTCATATTTCAGATGCATCAATGCTGGCGCAATATCAATAGAGCACTCCATCCCAGTAGGTAGCGTTGGAATCTTTAGTGGGTACTTTTGATTCCTCTGCACCTTTCAGGAAGGTACCCCGGGCCAACTGGGGGGGACACACGCCGGGATATCAGTGGCTGAGAGTCCTTCCCATGCGGTGAAATCATCAACCCGGCAGCCAGATGGCCCCACTTCCCTTGAGATTCCCCTTCCCCAGCAGTGGAGGACCAAAGCTAACGCTTGCTTTGTGGTGAATTAGAATGCTGTCCCCCCGACGCTTCTTGGCAATCATCGATGCTCCAACAGGCATGTTTGCAACTTCTGCCTCAAGATTGACTTGTCCCGCAGACTCGACTTCTTCTTCAATGGAAACCGGGATGAAAGGGGACTCTTCTTCACTGCTAATCTCAACGGTTTCCAGCATACCTCACACAATGTTCTCAACTGATCACCGGCGTATTTGACAGAACCACTCAACGGTCAGCAACGACACTCTGCAATTTCAACTGAACCTTACTCAACTCACAACTGTGCTCACTAGGAAATACCAACACTCTGCAACACTTCACAAGCTCAATTAACGACTGAATTCTCGGTGCCTTCTGACCAACTTCGACTCGTTCTTATGGTGTCCAACCTAATCCTTCCTAATCCTTACTAAATCTGGCATTAATTCAACCAAAATTCTATATTAATGACGCAAATCCACTGTCGATCCTGTCAGTCGATCGGCCAGATATGCCATTAATTCCCATCATGCGAACATGCTTCGTTAATTAACTTTCTCTACTTTTTGCATTTATTACTGATTTTACCCGATCGCAATGCTGCCACTTGTTGTGGACTGCTCCTAACTTGCGGCACAAGCCTCCCCGCCTACACATTCTTGTCTCTGTCGGTGTGCCATCCTGCCACCGATCAACCTGTATATATATATATATATATAATTGTTTTTTCCTGATGCGACTCAGGCATCGCGCTGTTCCAATCTCGACCGATAGGGCTTCAACCTGCTATAATTAATCAACTTTGGGAGTATCGCTCCATCCAACTGCTGCAATTGTACCGCTCCACCTGAAGTGATGCTACTGATGCGATACGAACCAAGCTAATGCATCTGCAATTTTCCTGGATGTTTCATAAACTTCCTGTAATACAACAACACGAAGTCACCCTGCTAAAACTGCTTGTTTTTTATGTGGCGATCATGCCACGCCTTCTGACGATCCTTATCCACCCCCTGGTGGAATCCTGCGATAAAGCGATCTTCCTCTAGATGGACTAACTGCGCTAGACGTTCTTCTAATGTTGTTGCTTCATCCATACATGTCACTGCCCCTGTGCACAGACTCGGATCGATGTACTCCATTGGCATAATCGCTTCTTGTCCATATACTAATTTGAATGGTGTCGGACCCATCAACCGTTTACATGTTGTGTGATAGGACCAAAATACTATTGGGATTTTCAAATCCCAGTCATCGCGGTTCGCATTGCACACCTTTGTCAGTGCATGCTCCAATATCTTATTAAAAGCTTCCACCGTGCCATTAGCCTGTGGACGATACGGCGTACTCTTCTTATGCTGTATCTGTAGTTCCTCTGTCAATGTGCTGATGGTGCGATTGAGAAAGTGGTTGCCTTGATCACTCAACAATATCTTGGGGCAGCCAAAGCGAGTGACAATGTTATCAAACAAGAATTGTGCTGTCGTGGCCGTGGAACAATCAACAACTAGTGCTGCCTCCACCCATCTTGTCAAATAATCTGTCATGGTGATGATGTATCTTTCACTAGTGCGCTTCCCCGGTGGACTTATTGGTCCCACAAAATCCACTGCCCATTTTTCAAATGGTTGTAGTGTTAACTGAGGCATTAGTGGCCTCTCATCCCGCTTGGATGGCTTCCTGGTTCTCTGACAAACATCGCAGAACCGCGCATAGTTTGTCACATCATTATGTGGCATGGGCCACCAAATCCCCACACGAAGCACCATCTTGGAAGTCGTCTGACCGCCATAGTTCCCTTCAGCCACTCCTCCATGTGCCTCTGCCAGTATCTACACGTGCTCATGTGGCAAGACACACTGGCGC
This sequence comes from Larix kaempferi, assembly GCA_027924585.1. NCBI lineage: Eukaryota > Viridiplantae > Streptophyta > Pinopsida > Pinales > Pinaceae > Larix > Larix kaempferi. Next base: position 6,696,484 of record BSBM01000160.1, read on the forward strand.
AATATCTCATCTGCGCCCATCTTGTATAACTCTCCTGCGATTAGCTCGAAATATGTAGCCTTAACCACGAATTGCTTCTTCTGACTAGTGGTGAACTCTTCTAGTGCAGTACCTGTCGCTAGAAACTGAAGTATTTCTTCAAAATAGCCATCGACTACTTCCACTTTAAACAGTTGCGCATCAGGCAACCTGTCTTCAATGTTAGTTGGATTTTCTCCTGTTTCAATCTGTGATAGGTGACCAGGGCCCGCATTCAACCGCCCTGGCTTCATAATTACTTCAAAATCAAACTCCTAAAAAATAAGTAACCATCGGAAGATCTTCCCCCCCAACACAGGCTTATTGACCAGGTATTTCAATCCAGAGTGGTCTGTGAACATCTTAAAATGTTCGGCCAATAAGTAGTGTCAGAAATTCTATAGCGCATAGACCATCGCCAAGCCTTCCCTCTCGGTAGTGGTGTAGTTCTTTTCTGCGAATGACAGCTTCTGACTAGTGAAAGCAACAGGGTGATCCAGATCCCCCTCTTCAGACTATGCTAGCACCACGCCTAGTGCAATCGACGATGCATCAACATGGACATGGAATTCCTTACTCCATTTCGGAAATACTAAGATCGGTGACGAAGCCATCTTAGCCTTCAACTGCTCAAAACTATCTTGGCATTCAGTGCTCCATTGGAATACTGCATCTTTCTTGAGTAGCTTCTCCAAAGGGGTGGTGATCACTGCATATCCCCTGATGAACTTGCGATAATACCCAGTATACCCTGAAGTCGCCCGCAACTGCTTAACAATGGTCGGTGGTGTCAAGATCAAAATGAGCACAATCTTTGCTGGATCGACTAACAACCCTTGTTTGCACACAATGTGACCCAACAAGATCCCAAACGATGCGCAAAAAATGCACTTCTTCAAATTCAGCGATATCTAGTGTTGTCGACACCGCTCCAGCTTTAACCACAGATTGGCTAGATGATCGCAGATCAAACCATAGACTGTCCAATCATCCATGTATACCTGCAATAAATTATGGATGAAATCCTTGAATCCAGCAACGACAACCCGAAAAAATATCGTAGGTGCATTCTTCAACCCAAACGGAATCACAAAATACTGAAAACATCCCCATTCTGTCACAAAAGTCGTCTTGTGGTGGTCTTCCTTTGCAATATGGATCTGATGATAACCCGAGAACCCATCCGTTAAAGAATACATCTCTTGACCACCTACTCCTTCAAGTACTTCATCAGTAAACGGGGTTGAAAAGGGATCATGCAAGAAGGCATAATTCAACTTCCGCAAATCATTACAAATGCACACCTCGCCGGTCTTCTTGTCCTCCACCACCATAGGACTGATCCACTCTGACTCTTCAATCGATTCAATGATACCAGCATCCAACATGTGATCAATTTCTGCCTTGACCTTCTCCTTATGTCGCGGATTTAGCCGATAGGGTCTCTGCCTGATTGGTTTAGCATCTGGTTTCAAGGGAATCTTCATCTCACCTAAATCACCCAAAATCCCTTTCATTTCAGAAAACTTTGTAGGAAAGAGGTCCTAGAATTCATGCAACAAGTCAGTCTCCTTTCCCATCATCTAATCATCCCAATAATCCTCAACATTACGAACTTGGGAGTGGCCTCCGTCCTAATGTTGATCTTGTGAAGCTTCAATGGTGGACTGAATGGATCACTTGGTGCATCAGGTGGTACCACATCGCAACTTCCTTCGGACTATGGGATATTGACATTTCATGGATCATCACTGTCTTTAGGCCTACCAATGATATTATAACATTCCATTATGGATTGCATCTGGTAGTGCGTATGCGGATCCGTCGGGTACGCCATGGGAACAACCTTTAGGACCACATCGCAGATGAGCTGCAGAGCGTTATGGACATCCGAGCTGGGATCAGCAAAACTAAACATATGAGTAAACCATGTCAATTCCAACCAAGTAGTGATTTCTCCCCATAATTCAGCTGCAGTATAGCATGACCGCGACATTTCATCCAAGGTATGGATAGATGCATGTAACCACTCATCCCTTGGTCGCGATGCCCATAATGTCTGACACTCCATCAAATGGCCTCCAGGGTCGTTTCGAACATCATATTTCCCTATGTGGTATACCTCAGTATCGCCAAAGCGAACCGTCATCAATCTTTTTCATTTCGACCATCCATCGATTGATGCCTTGTGTGTTTCACACCAGCATGCTGGAGAAACCTTCAGTGCTGTGTCCAATGCCAGCAATCGTTATGGTTCGGAAACTCTTTCCTCAAACTCTATCAAAAAGTCGGTCAATCCAGGCATCCCTTCATATACTGGTAATGTGACTATTTTAGTCACGACGCGGCATAGTGATTGCGTGATTAAGCCACACTTACAGAGCGACACCTCATGCAAGCGATTCTGCCAGTTTTCTAATGCATCATCAGAGTTGGAAGACGTAGAGCTCTCACTGCGCCATCCCAGTTCACCATTGCAGTTGGATGAATATAGTCTTCAAAAATGCTAAATGCATGGTCCCATCCACTAGGATCGTCATCCTTCACTGGCTCAATGTATCTATGTCCTTCAGTCGGATCCAACGGGGATATGACTCTGAGATCGCAGTTTTCGAAATTCATCATCCGCCTCTTGAAGTTGATTACCGCTCCATTTTCGTTAGCCCATTCGATCCCTAGCAACGCGGGATACGAACTTCCTCCTTCAACCACTTCGATGACATTGAAGTCAGCATAGGTCTTCATGCCCTCAATGTCCACCACCAATCGTGAGATTCTCCTAATTGGCGTCACTTTAGCATGATTAGCTAACCGGAGCTGTACAGGAGACCAACTCAATGGGGGACTCCCCATTTTCTGCCATGCTTGCTTGGTTAAGATGTTGACATCTGAACCAAGATCCAAAATAACTGAATCAACGTCATAATCCCCAATTTGGATATTCATGCGCATCTCCTTACCTGTCTTTCACCGGTGTAAGGAGTTTACCGCAGACTCTTATCATCCCCTAGATGGACGCTGCAACAGCCCTTCAATCTCAGCAAGGGCTGTAGGATCTCTCGCCAACAATAAACAACTCTCAAAAAACTTCTGCAAGGTTCCAGACTGTGCTGATGGACCTGCCTCTGAAGTCACATAAAAAAAAGGGGGCATGTCACAGATGATAGCTTTACCGTGATCTTGGTCCAATGCACGACATGCCTAGAAGAACGTATCACAATCAGACTCAACATCAAATGATACCTCCTTCTGCCCGGCCTTTCGAATGTGCCCTCCTATTTCTGTGTCTCCCCTTGTAATAACTGCAACAACCGCATCTTGTGGTCTTGTCTCCGCAGAAACTGTCGCATCATTCGCACCCTGATTCTGATTTCGTGCCGAATTCCCTTGTTGGTTCACATTTTGATTAGCATTCTGAATTGGACATTGGTTCTAGTTCTGCACCGGTTGCTGCACTTGATTCTATACTGGCTGCTGTGCCTGGTTCTGATTCTGTAACTGTGGAACATTCCCTGCCTGCCATCGTGCAATCAACTGTGGGCAGTTCTCCACTGTATGGTCTGTAACAAATAAAAATATTCACTACGACTGAAATAATGGGAAATCACGCTAATAGTGTCCCCATACCGCACAGTGATATCATTACACAGGTCCACGGAATCGTCCACCGTGTCCACCCCGGAATCCTCCACCGTGTCCACCCCGGAATCCTCCACGGAATCCACCCTGCTGTTGGTACTGCGGTTGGTTGTACTGCTGCTGCATAAGAGCTGGTTGCATGTTCTGCCCTTGCGGCGCATACTGCGGTTGCTAGACGTAGTATGGATGCTGTGGAGCCATTTGCATCAGAGCATATTGCGGCACGAACTGTTGTGGTTGTTGCTGCAATACAAACTATACCTGTGGTTGAGGTAGCAGCTCGGCTACCTACGGTTGCGGTTGCGGTTGTTGTACAGCACGCTGGTCAACCTTTATGTAGAATGTGTCGTACATTCTCTCATGAAGCAACCCATATGCTCGGCAATATTTATCATCATGTCCCACTAGTTTACGGAAATTGCAATATATATTCATCCGTTTGGAGACCATCTTCTGCATGTATGGGCACTCCTCATGGTGGTGCCCAAATACCTGACAAACGCGAAACCATGGCATGCCACCACCATTCAAGGAGTTGGGTTCTCTCGAAACCAAATAGTTCTGGAAGTCAGGGAAATTGTCCTTTGTATGTCATTCCCCTCGACATCGCGTACACCATACTTCTTCGGGCTACTCCTTGCCCTTCTTCAGATCTTGCAGCTGTATGGTGAAGTTAGCTAGCTGCATTTTCCCCAATCAACGATGCCTCCAACCGCATCACAATCTCCAAAGCTTCACTGGGCATCGAGATGTTCTGTTGCATCAGTGGAAGTCGAATGTGTGGTAACATTTCCACGATGAACCATTCTTTATGTTGAACAGTGCTCATATCAAAACTAACCCTCGCCATCAATGTTATACCTCTATATTTCACGGTGTCGCATCCCCATCACAACACATTTCGACGACACTTTCCCTACTGTTTTGAACCATCCAGAAGAGACAGATGATGAGTCAACCTTGAAGGTAAATCCACCCTGCCAAGTTTTGACCCACCTTGGACTTTATTTCCATACACTACCGCGCCCTGCCAGCTTGACAAAACGCGGCACAGTGCCGCGCTCTGTATCATTTGCAAAGCGCGGCACCCTTTTAATAGTTTTTGCCCTTGACTTATGGGATCTTGGATTTTCGAAGATGATGGAAGATTAGGTTCCTTGATTCGATCCCAACTCACCTCCTTCGATTAGAAACCCTGATCCACTTATCCCTCCTTAGATCCACCTATCTCTCTTGTTGGTTAACCTCACCATTCACTATAAAAGAGAGGCATGCCATTGGGAAGGAGGAGGACTCTGGAGAGCACCAAACTTATGGTCTTGCAGCATTGTGGAGATAGCTAAGAGGAGAAGACACTTGGAGTTGGAGGATTGGCTTGGGCATCAAGCACCCTTTGTAAGTAATCTTCAAGTTGTAATGGAATAACTTGTCTTGTTTTCCCAAATCATTTGTGTTAATCTTGTTTTAATCATGTGATTTGTATCTTTCATAGATTTAGATCCTAACTCATGTTTTCAGATTGTTAGAGAATAGTACATGCTTGTGTTTTGGTTCCATTGTTAACAGGTTTACTTGGAGCTTGGAGCAAATATCAAAGACAAGCGTTTGGATACAAGGTCAGTTAAATTCCTCTCTATTCTCTTCAGCATTTTAATTCTGAGATGTTTGTTAGATCTAGGGATTCAAGGTTGCATTTGTTTTGTCTGTTCTTAGCCTAGAGTTAGTTAGATCCTACTTTAGCCTAAGGGAGTTTTGACTTATCCGTAGGGCAGAATTCCACATAACAAGAATGTTTTTGTTGTAGAAATTTCTCCCTACGGATAGGTAGAAACTCTCTTAGGATAAAGTAGGATCTAACTAACTCTAGGCTAAGAACAGACAAAACAAATGCAACCTTGAATCCCTAGATCTAACAAACATCTCAGAATTAAAATGCTGAAGAGAATAGAGAGGAATTTAACTGACCTTGTATCCAAACGCTTGTCTTTGATATTTGCTCCAAGCTCCAAGTAAACCTGTTAACAATGGAACCAAAACACAAGCATGTACTATTCTCTAACAATCTGAAAACATGAGTTAGGATCTAAATCTATGAAAGATACAAATCACATGATTAAAACAAGATTAACACAAATGATTTGGGAAAACAAGACAAGTTATTCCATTACAACTTGAAGATTACTTACAAAGGGTGCTTGATGCCCAAGCCAATCCTCCAACTCCAAGTGTCTTCTCCTCTTAGCTATCTCCACAATGCTGCAAGACCATAAGTTTGGTGCTCTCCAGAGTCCTCCTCCTTCCCAATGGCATGCCTCTCTTTTATAGTGAATGGTGAGGTTAACCAACAAGAGAGATAGGTGGATCTAAGGAGGGATAAGTGGATCAGGGTTTCTAATCGAAGGAGGTGAGTTGGGATCGAATCAAGGAACCTAATCTTCCATCATCTTCGAAAATCCAAGATCCCATAAGTCAAGGGCAAAAACTATTAAAAGGGTGCCGCGCTTTGCAAATGATACAGAGCGCGGCACTGTGCCGCATTTTGTCAAGCTGGCAGGGCGCGGTAGTGTATGGAAATAAAGTCCAAGGTGGGTCAAAACTTGGCAGGGTGGATTTACCTTCAAGGTTGACTCATCATCTGTCTCTTCTGGATGGTTCAAAACAGTAGGGAAAGTGTCGTCGAAATGTGTTGTGATGGGGATGCGACACCGTGAAATATAGAGGTATAACAATCAATGTCTTAAACCGCTGGTCAAAATCCCACACTGTCTCGTTGGGATACTGCTTAATTTCTTTCAATTCTGTGATATATTGTGCTTCAAATTTGGGATTCCTGAATTATGCAATTAACCCATCCCTGATATCATCTAGTGACTTCTCCAGAGCTCCTGTAGGGACTAGAAAAAATTTCATAAACCAATCTAATGTGCGACCTCACAGAGTTGTTGCTAACTATCCTTTCTTAGCGGCATCGTCAGTGATCTATTTCACAGTCCATACTGCTTCACACAAAAACCAATACTTCTCTGGGTTATCTATCCCATTCCCATGGAACAACAACAACTTAGCATCATCTCCCGCCATGCTGGGCTTCCTTCTTGTAGTTGCTGAACTAGCAATTAAGTTTTGTTGACCCGGTGGAGTCGAAGTGGTGTTTCTTACTAGTTGACAGATAGTGAGCGGAGGTGTGGGTACGTTGATGCTGGGGTTTGGTCCTGCCTCTATCTTGGGCATAGCCTGTCCGTCCTTGTCCCGACTATGAGGTCGCTTCGTCCCATGTGGTCTTCCTTTGCGAACATTTGGTTCGATCTCAATAGGACCTTCTCCTATCCTTTGTCTCTTTTCCTATCGAAACCTCGCTCCTCCCCTTCTAAGACCACTCTCTTCCTCATCTTTGCTCACAGTCCCATCATGACCTACACCCATCTACCCCTTATCAATCCATGTACCACCCCCCCAGCTATCGCGATATCCATGGCCTCTACCCACCAGGATTTTCACTGATGTATATGCATCTTCAATATACCCTTCTTGTAAATAAGCATCGTAATGGACAATTGAAGCGACAACAGAAACCTTCCCCGGGGTTCACGGAAGAAATATCTTTCAGTTTCACTATAGTACTTTTGCATATCAACCGCAAATTCAGTGATATATCCTTCCAAGATTCTATCAAGCCACACTTCGACATCCCGCGATGCTTTGTTATTGACCTCCTATATTTCTTGGATCAATTCCGGGGTCCAAGTCGTCGGCTCACCACCTTGGTGGTTACTCTTCTGAAATGTCAACCTCGCCAACCACTTGAACAATAGGACCAAGAATTCACAGAAAACCCATTCATGAGAACCGTCGTGAATATATCTTTCCAGCCACTGATCTATTTTCTGTTGAGTGTTTCGGCTTTCTTCTTCGAAAAAATCCTGCAACTTCTGATCAAACCAGCTCTATATTTCCGGTTGCGTTGGATGCCACAACATGTCCTCCTTTCACTTCGCACACGGTCCTAGCAATGGAACCATTTGTTGACTCAAACCCTGTCGACACCAACCCACCGCGATCTCCTTGAGCACTATCCTGGACAAGTTTTACCCCATCTAGCAACACCTGCAGAGTAGATGAGGTCTCACCTGAGGCTTTCAAGGGAGAATGGACGGAACCATGTTTCCTCCAAATGAAGGAGGATGGTTGCGGCACTGATTACCTAACTTATCGCAACATTCAAGATATATCTATGCATTCAAAGTAACATCATTCATATTCATAGCATCATTCAATAGAAACATTCATCGCGACAAGTATAACTTTTGAAGTATTAACTGCAGGAATAAACTATAGAATTTTTCATGAATCGCAGCATGCATTATCATAAAACATACACAGGGAATTTCACCAAATAGTTATGTCATGTCATATTACTTCAGCAAAACCCTAATACAACATCGCTGCAAAAACTAGATCTCAGCAATATCTCTTGATCTTGGATACAGACTCAAATATGCACGCAACAACATCCAAGGATCCATACTAAGATGATTCAACATTTACAACTTATGTCTACATATAGGCTTCCTCCTTTACAATGCTTGTCCACTTACTAACAACTTCCCTACCGACACTTGGACAAATGACCCAAAATCTAACTGACACAGTCCAAATGACCCAAAAAATCGCCTACAGTGGTACAATTAACCCAAAATTACATATCGTATGCTCCAATGACCCAAAAAACCCGCATTCTGCCATATAATTGACTCAAAAGTACATAAAATAATCCATCTTTCTGCCTTCCGCAACCTGTTCTGACATGTTGCAGCATCAACGATGCTGCAATTCTTCCTTACCAAATCGCCTGCGAACAACATCCAGCCATAGCAATGAAAGTGAAACCAATTTTAAATCTAGTTAAGTGAAACATAAGTGAACACTAATCTAAATATGTAAAGATTAAAATATTTTATTTATATATATATATAGGGAATTAGTATATGATCAAGATATCATGATTTTACCTCTCACCATTCGAGTATTATTCCTTGACACAAAAAAAAAACATAGTTAACAAAAAGATAGACCAAAGCAATAAGCGCTGCAATAGAATTGAAAAAATGCTATGTATTTTCATTACTTGGAATTCGTGAACTTGATTTAATATATTATACATTAGTGCTAAAAAGGAAAAAGATAGTAAAAATACTTCAAATTTTGATGAAGTGCCTTCAATGTAGGCCAATACAGCCTAATTGAGACTGGTTGTCGACATCTAGAAATTATTCTCCAATGGTTGCATCTCACTCAATCTCTATAACAATGTCAATTTGAATGGTAACCTATGCGTGCAAACACAACCTTCATGAACTATCCAACATCTATTTTATCCAATGACTGTTATGGAGTTCCAATGAACCCCCATTATAATTAACATTTGTTTACCAATCCTTATAATACATATACACTATAGAAATATTCACTTGGAAGATAAACGACAACTATTAAATAGGAGTTTCCCTTGATCTCTTCCATGGACTTATGTCCACCTCGTTGACAGCGTTGACCTTCAGTTTTCTTATAACTCTCTATACAATTTCTTATACTTGGGTTAGGGATACAAACAACCTCTCATCCTCTTTAATATTCACTCTCCAAATTATTCTCCCTAGAAAAAGAGACGAGGTATATTCTCTATTGCATGAAGATTGGACATAATGGAGAGGATGCAAATGATCTAGAGGATTTGAGACATATCTCATTCAAATAATATCAAGGAGATTACAAGGAAATTAAAGAGAAGGTTAAGGATATTGATTCCAATGCATCATTTACTTAGCCTTTGAAGTTGTGGAAACTCGAAATTGGTTATGAAGAGCAACCAAACATCACAACAAGCTCCAAGAAATTGTCAAAATTTAGATGACATGCGAGTGGGTTGTAGAAAGCCAACATTGTAGCCATTCATTGAGCTCCTCTCTGTTTCGAGAATAATTTAATATTCTCTACTACACAGGGCCAACCACGTGAAGGTGGAAGCTCTTATGGCCCCTACCCCCCCTCACATCACTCTCAATTCCCCATACCCAATGCATGTACTTGAAAAAAAAATTACGTGCAAATTCATGCATAATTCATCATGAACTTTCATCTACCATATCTCAAGCGTCATCACGAGCTCGAAAAACTGAATCCGGCGATATAAAAAGCGTAAAAAATGGATAACAGCCGAGGTGGCACGCAAACTGAGATGACGGGGGCGTTTTGGAAAAAATACCCAAAAAAGATGGGGGTGAGAGCGAGAAATTATCTCAAGCATCATCACAGGCTCGGAAAAATGAATCTGATGATATAAAGTATATCAAAAATGGGCTACGGCCGATGTGGCACACAAATCGAGGAAACAAGGTGTAGGGACACAATGTCAATAAAGGTTTGGGTGAGAGCAAGAAATGATCTCAAGCATCATCACAAGCACGAAAATATGAATCCGATGATATAAGGAATGTAAGAATGGACGACAGCCGAGGTGGCACGTGAACCGAGGTGACGGGGGGAGTTTTGGAAAAAATACTTGAAAAAATTGAGGTTGAGAGCGAGAAATGATCTCAAGCATCATCACGGGCTCAGAAAATTGAGTCCAATGATATAAAGTATATCAAAAACGGAGAACGGCCGAAGTGGCATGCAAATCGAGGTGACGAGTGGTGTCTAGAAAAATGCTCATAAAATGATGCGGAAAAATTAAGAAAACGAGTCGACCATCATGGCGGTCTCGTCATGCTGATTCCAGTGGTGGAAACGGTTCGAAAAATGGACTCCGTATGGATTCAAAATGGCCAAAACAAGAAAAAGTCAACGGACTATAAATAGTAAGTGGGTCCAACATGACAAGGCCTAGTGACGGATACAATGACATCCATCACGATTTATGTTGGGTGAAACTTCTGCATGTGAAGGTATAACAAGATATCACCGTACCATGGGTCATTGGACGAGATGGTGAACAAGTGATTGTCAGGTAACTCATCAGAGATTTGGGGGGACGACACAAGAGATGGAAGATTGGTGATGAGCTGGGCAAGTGCGAGGGCTTTAGTGCTCATAGGGGTTGTGAAAGTTAGGTCATATTCTTGGAGGATAGTTACCCATTTAGCAACGCGACCTTGCATAAGTCGTCGGTTCAAGAGATAGACCATGGGGTTGGAGTCGGCGACAACTGTGGTATGACTGAGTAAAATGTAATGTCACAACTTTTGGATGGAAAAGACGATGACAAGGGCTAGTATTTCCTCATATGGGTAGCATAGTGGTGGTCTAGACAAAGTTTGGATAACATAATAAATGACATGCTCCTGGAGAGCAGTGTCTTCTTGAACAAGGACTCCGGACACGGCATGTTCAGATGCCGAGATGTAAAGGATGAAGTCTTGAGAGAAATCTTGAGGGGAGATCAGAGGGGCTTGCGTGAGAGATTTCTTAAGGGCTTCGAATGCAGCTTGCACATGGTCATCCCAAACAAAGAGTATGTGGGTATGAAGTAGGTGTAAGAAACCATGAAAGGTGGTGGCATAATCAGGAATGAAGCATTGGAGAAAATTAGATTTTCCTTGCAGACTCTGGAGCTGCCGGAGCGTGCGAGGAGTAGGAAGGTCTATGATGGCTTGGACATTAAGGGGATCAATAGCGATTCCTTTATGGGAAACAATGAAACCCAACAACTGGCCTGCCGGAATGCAAAAGACACACTTGAGTGGGTTCAAGCGGATTTGATATTTGCGACAACGCAGAAAGACTTGCAGGGAGGTCGTTAAGGTGGTCTGATCGTTTCCAAGAATGAGCTATAAGATCGTCAAGATAGACTAGCAGGATATGGACCAAGTCATGAAAAAAAAAGTCATGTCGCGCTGGAAGGTGGCACCAACTTTTTTAAGGCCAAAAGGCATGACGCGATAGGCAAAGGTGCCCCATGGGGTGGTAAAGGCAGTCTTGTATTGATCTTCCTTGCGGATCTGAATCTGGTTGTATCCAGAAAAACCATCCATGAAATATAGGAATTCATGCCCCGCACACGCATCAATGAGTTGGTCAATAAATGGCATGGGGAAGTCGTCTTTGGGATAGGCTCATTTTAAATTGCGGAAGTCAGTACATACTGTTGATCTGTGTTTTACTTTCTAGGTAGACCCGGGCTTGCGGTACCTTTTAGACCAACAGAACCCTTAGCTCACTGGCCCTTTCGGCAACAGGTCGCAGAAGCAACCTGAAGTCTCACCCGAAGTGATTCTAATGGGAGGCAGAAGACTCAAGTGTCCTCAGCCAGGTTCTGAGGCATCCAGGGTGCTTAAACCCACCTTAACCCTTTCCACATAAGCTAACTTATCTCATTCTATTACTCCGGCTGTGCCTCTGTCTTATCGCATTACGCAGGGAGTGCGATAAGTCTTCCCCCTATGTGAGCCCGTCTAGCGATACCTAAGATATAGTAGGTGCAATATCTTCCCCTTCTTGTCCCTGCGGTACGCGATTCTTGACCGCTTCCTGGATTAATACGTGGTTTTAGCCGTTCTTATCCTATTACTGCAGTTAGTAATATCATTTAATCTCCAAGCATAACCCTTGCTAATGAACTTGGCCCCTTGATATCTCGCAACAATGCAACTGAGTAGAGTATTACTTTGAGCACTGTCTAAGTGAACCATTCATGCATTATATTCAGTCCATACTCGCACATTATCCTCTGCTTAACAATTATCTAGTTCGCTAGGATTTTAGCTATGATTATCACAATTGTTATACATCAACCAGAACTTAAACTGATGACCATATACATTACTTATAACAGAATGAAGCATTCGTGTATAATAAAGGCAATTGAATGAGAACAACAGCTACACAAATACAATAGCGCTACTTAGATAAGCACGTTGTTACTCCCAGGGTGGGAACTACGTCCAAGGGAACTGTGTTTCTTGTTAACAATCCTGAAGAATAAACACAGTTCCTTTCCAACTCTTTACAACAAGGGTCTTCTGGGTAACTCCACCTCAGTGGGAGCCCTTCTCTATAGACCTCTCTTCTCCTCCTGCCTCTTACAATGCACTCTCTTTCTTTCTCAATCCCAGCGGACTGCACAATCTCTCAACGGGTCGGCCCTTGTTCTCTAAGGGATGTTCAGACTCTGTATCAACAAAGACTTGACTACCCTCTACCTAATGGCTTCTATCACTATGTGGCCAACCCCTTATCATATAAAAAGACTCCTATATATAGATGGCCCGAAGGTCTCATCGCAGTTACAAAACTGTGGGCCTTATCCCAACAGTGACTCAACCCTAACCACTTACAGTCAACTGGCTGTACTTCCATAGCCGCTTCCTGTCTCGTCGCCGCTTCCTGCAGTCCTTAGTCTTTAATGCCTCAGCCCGTCGCTTCTTCTTGGTTCAAGCAACGCTGACTGTAGTCCTTCTTCTTAATGAGGGTAGCTGAACCCTCTCTTCATCTTCGGCGCCTTTATTACGGTGGTTGAGCTCTCCCTTCGGCCTCTTCTTTGTACCACATGCTTTGAATTTTCTGTACCTATCGCCGTGATTCCAGTCGGAATTTGCGCTATGGCGATATCTTTGTCTTACCGCCAAAATTGGTACTTTCTCTCCAAAATTAGTTATCCTTCCCAAAATTAGCAGCTTCCTAAATGCTGCGGAAGTTCTCTCCAACAACTCCCCTAACACTTACTTATGGCTCGTCCCCGAGCCACTCGCAACACCAGCCTGCTTCATCTGCCTAAGCTTATCCTTTGCTGCTCGTGAGATTGTTGCGAATTGTGCCTTAAGCGCTTTAATACTTTCATCCATGTGTGTTACTTCTTCCTGCGCTGCGCTGAGCAGCTCAGCGGTTACCAAGGAGTCCTCTGTGCCCTCAATGACTCCTTTACTTGAGGTGAAGCTTTTCACCTTTTTCTCCAGTTCATCAACCAGATGTGCGACTTTGCTTTCATGCGGGCTAACTTCGTTAGCCAGGTTGATCTGCTGTTCTCTGTACTTCTGCACCTGCTGTTGAAATTGTGTGATTTCTCCTTTCTTTCTTATCTTCGCAAGAGCACTCAAGCCCTTGTACTCTTCTTCAGATCTCGATATCGCATCTTCACAGTGCTTAATGTGCTGATCGAGCTCGGCTTTCTGTGGGAGCTCCTCTAGCTCCAGCCATGTTTTTGATGCATCCTCTAGGATAGCCTCTGTTGCTTCCACTCGACAGTGCATCTGTGTCTGTACAATTCTGAAAGCTTGCACTCGTGCTTCTTGGATTTCCTCTGGAGTAGGCGGCCTATTCGCTTCCAGTGCAGCAATCCTTGCTTCGTATTCTTCCTCCATCTTTTTCTTCTCTTCATCTAGAGCCTTTGCTCTTTCCGCTATTTTTCTGATCTTTTGAGTTATTTCTAACTCAGGCCTGATATCGCACTGCGGAAGTTCTGCTGCGATATTCTTTAAAACAAGAGAGACATCCTGCTCTCGCTGAACATATTGTGTCAACTGGGCACTCTCTGCCTCATGCTGTGTGATGAGCTGCACGTTTTCGTTAGACAGCAAAACATTTTGCTCATATGTGACTTGTTCTCTGTGCCTCAGCTCCGTGCCTATCTGCCGGAAAATTTCGTACAACTGGTCCACAGGTACTTCTGGTAGGTTCACCTCAAGAGGATGAACCATCTGTACTTCCATAGGTACAGGGAACTTAATGCTTCCTGGCGGTATACGAACAATGTTCGTGCGGTCCCTTGCAATACTTTCTTCTCTGGTCTGTGAAGGGGGATGCGAACTTTCTGCGACTGTAGTTGGAGCTGGCTGAATCTGCATGGAAGCAGTCTTCTCAGTTATTGCCTTCAACTCTCGCAATTTCTTGTCAAGGCTGATGCGCATAAGATCCTGCGATGACTGAATCGCAGTGAATTTATCCCGCATCTTCTCCTGTATTCGGCTGGAGATGAGATCATACTCATCCTCTGTCATAATTGGTGCCTGCGGTTCGTCGAAAGTAACCGTCTTTGTTCTCTTCTTCTTTGCTCGCAGTGGAGAAGGGCCTTCAGTAACCTTTCTCTTAGAACCTATTGGTTCTTTCACTTTATCTTTAGGATCTACCTCCAGAACATCTTCTGGATCCTCAGCTGGGGGATCAACTGGAACTAGGCCAGAGGATAGATCATCATACATCTGTTTCATTTCCTCATCGAAACAATTCTTAATGGTGTCTTCAACTTGCTGGATTTCCATGCGATATGGGCCGGGGGCCCATTCCTTATGTTTCCTGAATCCCTTGGGTTGGATATAGGTTTTATCCCTGTCGACTTTAAATTCCAGCTTGGACTGATAAAGATCAATGACCGGCGAGTCGACACGCGGAATCGTTGCTACGGATTCAAGCAATAGCATATAATAGTCATGGAATACCATTGCGTTATTCTTGTGCTTCTCTGGGTGACTACTCTCCCAAAGATTTGAGTACCTCGAGCCTCTGCACGCCCCTAGTGCCAGTTGTGGAAACTGCGAATTGGGCGGCTCTTTCCATCCAATAAAAGCCATAAGGATCAGCAGCCACGAGAAGTGGAAGCTGTGAAGTGGATCCTGCTGCGCCTGCGCACAGTCTTGAAAGAAACTATTCAGCAAAAATAAACTCCAGTTGTAAGGTTTACCTTTTATGACTTCAATCGCTAGGCGGATAACTGATCCTGTGACCTCCTTCGGCCTCACTTTGAGGAGGAGTTTTCCGGCCAACAGACTAACAGTAAACCGCAAGGCGTCATCCTGTATTGAGTTGACATCGTAGGCGCGACCTCCTCTTTGCAGCTTATACTCTGCAACCTGCTTGGTTGAGAGCCTGGTATCCTTTGTGGCGCCATCAATATTTATCTGTGGGTCGAAGCCAGTCTTCGACAGACCGGTAATGCGGTGAATAAGGTCAACATTAACATCTATCCGGTTACCCAACCATAAGTAACCACCATGCACACATGAAAGTAGCATCCGCACCACAGCATTTACCTCCGAGCCCCGTCCAAAGTGTGGAATCTCCAGGAGATTGAGCAGTCCCGATGGTGCTAAATGGCTTACATGGTCCATGGGGACGAACTCATCGCGCTCTGTCCTTGGGTTCCTCTGAATCGTCATATAACGATCGCGGCGGAATTGTGGGTACAGCTTATAATCTCTCAGATTATAATCAGCAAACTTAACAGCATGCATATTCCCCCACAGGTTACCTTCTTCCTTCACTCGGTTATCCAGTGGTGGGAGTACGAGTTCATATTTAAAGTCTCTCGGAAGGACAATGGCTGGTGCATTTTCTATTCTTGGTGGGAAGTATACGGTAGCGACTGTGACTTCTTCCGGAAGTTCCTGCTCCGGTTCTTCTGACTCTGTGCTACTCGGGGTCTCGCTATACTCCATATTAGCTAAGGTTCTCGGTGACTGGCATGTGGATGGAGAACCAGCAGCAACTTTCTTTCCTTTCTTCGCCACAACTGAAGTCATAGCACACTCAATTCCACCCCGTTGGAATCTCTGCAACACGTCTTCGAGAGGCTCGTCTGGCGCGAGGAACCTTCCCCTGTGGTACTCTGGACTGCCTATGATTGCTAATCTAATGCAAATCAGAGTCTGCAACTGTTTTTGGTTTCCCTGCTAAGAACTCTGCTAAGAATACACTTGGCTCAGCTCAATTGCGCTCAACTCTTTCGGTGAAAATGACCAAGTAGCCCCGTGCTTTGAATAAGACGTGTATTTATCATAAGGCGGAATTTCCAATGGCAACGGACCAGTAAACTGGACCCGTTGGCGGCATTTAATGCATAGACAAGACAGCACCCCGCGCCCATTTATTGAAAACGCCGTTTGAAATTTTGCCGGGAAACTGTGCGCCGGAGTGGTGTCGCATCGGATTTTCCAAATCTAGAAGAATCGCCGTACTGCTGCCAAATCTTAGTACAACAGATACTTGTCAGCCGTGCAGTTAATGCTTGTCAGAAGGCGAAGTGACTAGCCCTCTGATCAATTCAAAATTTGGTATCGCATCAATCTGTTTTCTGTCCTCTGCGATACGATATCGCATCGTCTGGAAATGGAAAGTGCCAAAAACTCGCCTCATATCAAAATTATTGCAACAACCAGGAAAGATGGCTGCGAATTCTTACCTCAAGTATTTCCCGGTGTAGACTCCTTAGGGTGCGATGCTTCATTTCAACTACACTGAACATCTGCACCATTTGCTTCCTTTCTGGGCTAGGGCTAGGAGGTGGCATGGCCTTCGCGATACAGCTTAAGCCTACTGCCATTGATCAAGGTAGGAAAAAACTCCCCACTCATAGTACGAAGCTGGATAGCACCTCCATCTGTTATTTGCTGGATTTGATATGGCCCTAACCAATGAGTTTTTTGAATTTTCCAGGGAACTTTATAAACTTACTGTCATAAAGGAGTACCAAGTCTCCAAGCTGAAAGGTTTTGTTCTTGATATGCCTATCATGCCAAGCTTTTTCTCGTGCTTTCTGCACTTTTTGATGGAATCCTGCGATAAATCTGTCTTCCTCCAGATTGAGCAGCTGTGCCAATCTCTCCTCTAAAGTATCAGAATTAGCCATCTCTGTAAGCTGAGCAATCCTTAGATTGGGTAAGATGTATTCCATAGGCATAACAGCCTCTTGTCCATATACCAGGCTGAAAGGTGTGTGCCCTGTTAGTTTCTTGCACGTGGTCCTGTAAGCCCATAATACAGCATTAACTCTAAGGTCCCAATCATCCCTTTGACTGTTACAAATCTTTGTAAGGGCATGTTCTAATATCTTATTGAAAGCCTCCACCGTACCATTAGCTTGAGGGTGGTAAGGTGTACTCTTATGGTGCTGGATTTCAAATTCCTCTGTCAAGGCTTCTATGGTGCTATTCAAAAAATGTGTGCCTTGATCACTCATCAAAGTCACTGGGCATCCAAATCTAGTTATGATGTTTTCAAAAATAAATTGTGCTGCTGTAGCAGCATCGCAATTCCTGACTGGTTTTGCCTCAGCCCACCTGGTGAGGTATTCTGTTGCTGTAATAATATATCTCGCACCAGTTCGTTTTCCTGGGGGGTTAATAGGACCCACGAAGTCTATAGCCCACTTATCAAATGCGCGCAGCGTTATCTGTGGTTGCAACGGCATTTCATCTCTTCTGGAGGGCTTTCCCGTCCTCTGGCAGATATCGCATGATCTGCAAAACTCTTTACTGTCTTTATGTAATGTAGGCCACCATAATCCGGCTGCTAGGATTTTCTGAGCGGTAGGCTTCCCTGCGAAATGGCCTCCTGCGATGCCCGAATGTGCTTCCTTAAGAATGGTCTGTTTCTCGTGGGGCATAACGCATCTGCGCAAGATTTCATCTGGGCCCAACTTATAGAGGTGTCCTGCAATCAGGGTGAAGTCTGCTGCTTTCACCACTAATTGTTTCTTTTGTTGCTTAGTAAACTCAGGCGGTGCCCACCCTGTAGTGAGAAATTGAATTATGTCTCCATAATATTCGTCTGCGACCTGAATGGAGAACAATTGCGCATCAGGCAAGTTGTCCTCTAAGTTACTTGGTTCTTCACCTGAGTCTATCCTTGACAGGTGATCAGGTCCTGCATTTAGTCTTCCTGGCTTAACAATGATTTCGAAATCATATTCCTGGAACAACAATAGCCATCTGCATATTCTTCCCCCTAACACTGGCTTATTGACCAAGTACTTTAATGCAGAATGGTCGGTGAACATCTTGAACGGGGCCCCCAACAGATAGTGCCGAAATTTCTGTAAAGCATACACCATTGCTAACCCTTCTCTCTCTGTGGTGGTGTAATTCTTCTCAGCTGTCGATAATCTCCTGCTCGAATATGCGATAGGGTGGTCAATACCCCCTTCGCCTGGTTGCGTGAGAATAATGCCTAGTGCGATGCCAGATGCATCCACATGAACATGAAAGGGCTTGTTCCAATCTGGAAATACCAGAATAGGTGCTGTAACCATTTTTTCTTTTAGAGTGTCAAGACTCTTCTGACATTCCTCATTCCACTGAAATCTGATATCCTTCTTCAATAATTTCTCCATTGGTGCGGTAATCTTGGCATAACCTTTGATAAACTTTCTGTAATACCCGGTATGACCAAGTGTAGTTCTCAGCTGCTTTACTGAGTTAGGTGCTGGTAAATTGACAATGATGGCGATCTTCGCAGGATCTACCATCAAGCCTTGTCTGCACACAATGTGACCCAACAATGTACCAAAAGGCGTACAAAATATACATTTTTTTAAGTTAAGGGAAATCTGGTGCTGTCTACATTTTTCAAACATTAATCTCAGATTTCCTATGTGCTTCTTGACTAGTCCAAATACAGTCCAATCATCAAAATAAACTTCTAGAAATTGATGGATGTATTCCTTAAAGACAGCAACAACTACTCTAGAAAAAATTGCTGGGGCATTCTTAAGACCAAAGGGCATTACCGTATACTGAAAGGAGCCCCATTCTGTCGCAAACGTGGTCTTGTGCCTGTCGTCTGGATGGATTCTTATCTGGTGATAGCCTGAAAAGCCATCAGTAAATGAATAGATTTCTTTTCCTCCAACATTGTCTAAGACTTCATCAGTGAATGGTGTCGGAAATGGGTCATGCAGCGATGCATCATTCAGTTTGCGCAAGTCGACACAGATCCTGATGTCTCCTTTTGTTTTCTTTTCTTGTACTACCATGGGACTAACCCACTCACTTTCTTCAATAGGCTCAATGATGCCTGCTGCTAGCATCTTATCTATTTCATCTTTTACTTTTGCTTTATACCGCGGGTTCAACCTGTATGGACGTTGCTTAACCGGCTTAGCATCCTCCTTAAGCGGTATTCTCATGACTCCTAAGTCACCCACTATTCCCTTCATTTCTGTAAAGTTGGTAGGAAATAGGTCCTGATACTCGTGTAATAGGTCTGTGATTTGGCCAATTGTCTCATCATCCCAATAATCTCCAATAGAGGCAAACTTAGGGTCTGTTTCTGTGCCAATATTGCTCTTTTTAATCTTGATTGGTTCTGTTACAGCTGGGATTTCTAAGTGTGGACCTTCAACTTCACGCGTACCTTCTGTTTCTGCGATATTGATACTGCGAGGATCTTCATCCTCATCGCCTGAATCTTGTGTGCAGTTGTAACATTCCAGAGCATGTTCCATCTGAATAGCCCACTCGGGTTGCGAATCCGCTGGTAATGGGCAATCCTCAAATATTTTAGTCTTTATGATCTTCAAGGCCCGATCAATGCTTGGATACTCAGATTCAAAACTGAACGTGAGCAAAAAGTTTTCAATCATAATAGGCCATGAGATAGTTCCTTTTCTTAGCTCTGTTTCTGTAAACCAGTTCCGTGGAACTGTATCCAGTGTGTGGATAAACAAATGAACCCATTCTTCTGCTGGAATTTTTAGCCAACTCTGTTCACAGATCATAATGTGTGTTCTGGGATCACTCTCCCCTGTGTATTTCCGCTGTGTACAGTCTCTTTCTTTAGAGAATCTAATGCGCATCAGTCTCTTACAATCGTACCATGATGCGATATGTTCCTTGTGTGTGTACCACCATCTTGCAGGTGTGGCTCGAACTGCAAGGTCAAAAACCTCCATCCTCTGCTCTTGAGGAATCTCTTGTTCAAACTGCTGCAAAAAATCATTGACGTCCGCTAATCCATCAAAAGTTCGAATATACCTGTTTTCTACCCCAATCCATCGCAGTGATTTAGTCATGAATGCGCATCTGCGAGTAGAAACTTCGTGGAGTCTATTTTGCCAATTCTCTAAGCCAACATCTGAATCTGATGTGCATGAGCTATCACATATCCAGCTAATATGTCCATCAGCTGTAGGATCAATGTAATCTGTCTGATTAGCAGTCATTTGGTACAAATTTTCCATGTTATGCACCTCCTCTTCTGCTTTGATTGGCTCAATGTAGCGAGGACCCTATAAAGGGTCTAGTGGTGCGATAAACCGGACTTGAGCATCTTCAAATGTCATCTGCCTTTTCTTCAAGTTGATAACAGCCTTGTTATCAAAAGCCCAATCAATACCTAATAGAGCTGGATAGGGTTTGGTGTCACCAATAATCTCTATGATCTCAAAATCTGCATACGTGTGAACTCCGTCGATGTCCACTGGGACATGCGATAGACGACCCATTGGTGATATTCTCTGCTGATTAGCTAGTCTCAGATGGATAGGGGATCTGCTTAGTTTTGGACTACCCATCTGTTCCCATGTCTGCTTAGTCAAGACATTTACTTCTGATCCTAAGTCTAGGATAACCTCATCCATTTCAAATAGTCCGATCTGCGCTGTGAGCCTCATCTCTCTTCCTGTCCTTGTATGGCCCATTATATGGTGAATAGTGCGCTGTGTATTGCTCAAGGAAGGGCTCTGTTGACATTGATCAATAACTTTCTGAAGTTCCTCTACAGCTTTCCCATTTCTTAGAAGTTTCAAACAACTCTGCAGGAAGGACTGTACACTCCCGGTCAATTCCTCTTCGTCGCATCTTCCAGATGTGCTAGCCTGCGGTATCTGCGCAGTGTTGAATATTGTAACTTCAAAGAATATTATATTTGTACTTTATTATTCCGGAGATGGTTCATTCCTCCGAGGTAACCCTATCATGTATCTGGAGATGTTTATTCCTCCAGGGGTTTGTATTAACTAGGGTTATTAGACCCACCATGTGTGGGTCGGCCCGGAAGTTATATTTTAGGGGTTATTAGACTTCTCCAGGTGAGGTCGGCCCCATTAGTCTTTTAGTCAGTTGGGAGTCAAGTATAAATAGAGGAGGTGAACTCCTCATTAGATCATTTCACTCACTTGTGGAAGAGTGCGCACTAGTTGAGGAGATCTGCTAAGGAGTCAAGGAGAAGGAGCACATCTTGTATTTTGGTTGATCATCTTATTGAGGAAAGCTTTGCTGGGTTTTCTACCCCATGAGGGTTTCCCAGGGTATATTGTGTGTCTATCTTGTGATTGTGTTTCTTTCAGAGATCTTGTTTGTCTATTTGGTTTAAACTTAACATGGTATCAGAGCAAGACTGAATAGGACATCTTTCACAAGGTAAGAATACCTCTTTCTCTCTCTTTGGTGAAGTTAGGGTTTTCAGCCCAAAGTTGGTATTATTGATTTTTGGTTGCATGGCTGGATAGCTCTCATCAATACCTTTCTTTTGAGCCATAGATCGAACTTTTTGGTTGGGTAGAACTTCGGGAAAGTCAAACCCTAATTCTACCAAAAGTGCGATACGTCAGATTTTGGTTTCAGAAAAAAGTTGTAATTTTTGATTTCTGATTACATGGCTGGATAGATCTTCTCAAGAGCATTCTTTTGAGCTATAGATCGAACTTTTTGGTTGGATAGAACTCCGGGAAAGTCAAACCCTAATTCTACCAAAAGTGCGATAAAATTCTGTTCCAGATTCCGGAAAAGTGAAAAGTAACTTCCCAGGTAAGTCTGCTCTGTCTCTTGGACTCCCCCAAGAGAAGATGGCTCCAAATACTAAGCTTGAAGACAAGCTAGAAGGCATAGAGAATTTCCGGGCATGGAAATACAGAATTGGTCTCATTCTTGAGGAGAATGATCTTGCTCATTATATCAAGGAGGAAGTTGCAGAACCAGAAGATGATGAAGCCAAAGAAAAACACAGGAAGGACCTGATTAGGGCAAAGAGAATCATAGCTGATTCCATTAAAGACCACTTGATTCCCCAAGTGTCTTCCAAGAAGACTCCAAAGGAAATGTATGATGCCCTAGGAAGAATGTATGAAGGAAAGAACATCAACAGGAAGATGAATCTAAGGACTCAGTTGAAAAGTACCAAGATGCACAAAGGAGAATCCATTCAAGACTACTTCTCAAGAGTCTCTCTAATCAAAGAACAACTAGATGCCATTGGTGATACTCTTGATGAAGATGAACTTGTGATGACAGCTCTAAATGGTCTCACTAGACCTTGGGAGTCATTCATTCAAACTATGTGTGCCAGAAAAGAAAGTATGAAGTTTGATGTAGTATGGGAAGATTGTGTTCAAGAGGAGGCTAGGGTTGCCAACAGAGAAGCACTTCTCAAAGAGGATGACCAAGCTTTGGCCACCCACACCAAAAGAGGAAAGAGAGGCTACTTCAAGAAAGTGAACCACAAAAGGCCTCAACCCTCTCATAGATTCAAAAAGAAAGGGGGAGACATCTCCACAGTCCAATGCTTCAATTGTCTCAAGCTAGGACACTATGCCAGAGACTGTACCCTACCAGAGAAGAAGAAGAAAAGGTTTGTTCACAAAAGACATCATGCTCATATGGCAGAAGATGACAGTGAAGAAGAAGAAGAAGAAGAAGAAGAAGTGGAGGAAAGGCCTCAAAAGAAAAGATCTAAAGTAAAGAAAGAAGAACCAGAAGAATATGTACTATTTTCTGCTCTCTCTGGATCTGTGTCCCCTGGTGAAGGCACTTGGCTCATTGACAGTGGTGCTTCAAAGCACATGACAGGTCATAAGGAAACTCTCTCCAAGATTGAAGAGAAGTCTTCACCACAGAAGGTATCTCTAGGAGATGATTATCAATATCCCATCAAGGGAATTGGTGAAGCAAGCTACAAGCTTGATTCAGGAACACCTTTGAAGATGAAAGAAATTTTATATGTCCCAGGTTTAAAGAAGAATCTACTTTCTATCTCTGCACTAGACAAGAAAGGCTTTAGAGTAGCCTTCATAGATGGTCAAGTACTCATGTGGACCAAAGGAAAATCAATCAAAGATGCAATTGTCATTGGTGAAGAAGAAGGAGGACTTTATAAACTCAAGGGTCATCCAGAATCTGCCCTTGCTCATGAAGTTTCTAGTCCCAGTGAGCTATGGCATAGAAGACTAGCTCACATTAACTATAAAGCTTTACCATATGTGAGTAAGATGGTTATAGGTTTGCCAAACTTGAAGGTTGATCATGATGGCTCATGTAAAGGATGCAAGAAAGGGAAGAATATCAAGAATCCCTTTCCGAAAAGTGAAACAAAGACTAAGGGTTCTCTAGAGCTAATACACTCAGATGTATGTGGACCTATGCCTACCACATCTCTAAGTGGGTTTGAATACTATCTCTCTTTCATTGATGACTATTCAAGAAAAACTTGGATATACTTCCTAAAGGGTAAGAATGAAGTCTTTGGAAAATTCAAAGAGTTCAAGGCTCTAATAGAAAACCTCTCAGACAAGAAAATCAAGATTCTCAGAACAGATAATGGTGGAGAATATACTTCCAAGGAATTTGAAGAGTTCTGTAAAGAAGCTGGAATCAAAAGGGAACTAACCACTCCTTACAATCCCCAACAAAATGGGGTAGCTGAGAGGAAAAATAGAACCATCATGGAAGCTGTAAAGACTATGATACATGATCAAGACCTTCCCATGTATCTATGGGCTGAAGCAGCCAAGACAGCAGTATATGTTCAAAATAGACTATCTCATAGTGCTCTTGACTTCAAAACTCCAGAAGAAGTCTTTACAGGAAAGAAGCCTGAGGTAAGTCATCTCAAAATATTTGGGTGTCCTGTGTACATACACATTCCAAAAGAAAAGAGATCCAAATTGGATCCCTCAGGTAAGAAGGGAATATTTGTTGGTTATTGTGAAACCTCCAAAGCCTTCAGAATCTACATACCAGGTTTCCATCATATAGAAATAAGTAGAGATGTTACCTTCGATGAGGAAGCAGCCCTCAAGAAATCTAGAAAGTGTCAACTTGAAGAAGTTTATGAAGAAGATACATCTCCCAGAATCTCAGAGAATGCTCACATTCCTGAAGAGGACACACCAGAGGATCATGACATGCTGGAACCACAAGAACCTCCTGTTACAGAATTGTCAAGGAAAAGAAGACCAGCATGGGCTAGAGACATTATTCAAGGAGCAGAAAGATATGGTGCTCCTGAAGGCTCCACTAGAGAAAGAAAGAAACCAAAGTTAGTATCCAACTATATGGCCCTGATGTGTGATCTAGTGGATCAACTACCTACCAGCTATGAAGAGGCAGCTCAAAAGAAAGAATGGGTAGAAGCAATGACTGAAGAATATCAGTCAATAATGAAAAATGATGTTTGGGATATAGTTCCCAAACCAAAAGACAAAAGTGTGGTTTCTTCCAAATGGATCTTTAAAATAAAACATGCTGCGGATGGAAGTATTGAAAAATACAAAGCAAGATTTGTAGCCAGAGGTTTCTCTCAGAAGGAGGGAATTGACTATGAAGAAACATTTGCACCAGTTGCTAGGTACACTTCAATTAGAACTATCATGGCTCTTGCATCCATGATGAAGTGGAAACTACATCAAATGGATGTTAAGACAGCTTTTCTGAATGGTGTAATTGAAGAAGAAGTATACATAGATCAACCACAAGGGTTTGAGGTAAATGACGGAAGGACTCATGTATGCAAACTGAAAAAGGAATTATATGGGTTGAAACAAGCTCCCAGAGCTTGGTACGGAAGGATTGATAATTTCTTAACTAGCATGGGCTTTACCAAAAGTAAAGCTGACCCAAACCTTTATCTCAAGGTGATGGATGATGAACCAGTTATACTTTTATTATATGTAGATGATCTATTTCTAACTGGAAATGAGAAACAAATCATTGAAAGCAAGAAGAAGCTTTCTTCAGAATTCGAGATGAAAGATCTCGGATTGATGCACTACTTCTTAGGATTAGAAGTGTGGCAAGAACCAAGAGGAATCTTTCTGAATCAAGGTAAGTATACTGTGGAAATTCTGAAGAGATTTGATATGTTGGAGTGTAAACCCATGGCCACTCCCATGGACTCCAACTTAAAGATTTTGGTTAATGACTCATCAGAATTAGTGGACCTAACTTTATATAGACAGATCATTGGGTCACTAATGTACTTAACAAATACTAGACCAGATATATGCTTTGCTATAAATACCCTAAGTCAGTATCTAGTAGAACCCAGAAAGGTTCATCTAATAGCTGCAAAGCATGTAATGAGGTACTTAAAAGGTACATTAGATTTTGGTTTACTCTATGATGGAAGTCATGAACTCAAGTTGCATGGTTACTCAGACTCTGATTGGGCAGGCAGTGTCTCAGACAGAAAAAGTACTTCAGGTGGATGTTATAGCCTTGGATCTGCCATGATCTCTTGGTTCAGCAAGAAACAATCCAGTGTAGCCCTCAGTTCTGCTGAGGCAGAATACATAGCTGCTTGCTCTGCCAGCTGTGAAGCTGTATGGCTTCGGAAACTGTTATCTGGGGTGTTTGACTTAGAAATGGATCCCACTATGATTATGTGTGATAATCAAAGCTGCATCAAGATGACAGAAAATCCTGTGTTCCATGATAAGTCAAAACACATAGAGATCCGATACTTCTATATTCGAGATATGGTGCAGAAAGGAGCTATCAAGCTTGAGTACGTGAGCACTGAAGATCAAATTGCTGATATCCTTACCAAACCACTGTCTCGTGTGAAATTTGAATACTTTCGAGACAAGCTTGGTGTAGTTCAAAAGGACTCTCCTAGAAAGGGGGAGTAGCATGGTTCCTGATGACAAGCAAGTCTCATCAACAATGAGACTTCACCTAGTCACTTAGAAATAGTTAGATTTAGGACTATTTTATTTTCATTTAGTTTCACTTATACATGATTTGATGATAGATGTATTAGTGAGAATACATGCTAGATATATCCATGCTTTTGATGTTAGATGTATATATGATTTTGATGATAGATGTATTAGTGAGAATACATGCTAGATGTATACATGCTTTTGATGTTAGATGTATACATGATTTTGATGATAGATGTATTAGTGAGAATACATGCTAGATGTATACATGCTTTTGATGTTAGATGTATACATGATTTTGATGATAGATGTATTAGTGAGAATACATGCTAGATGTATACATGCTTTTGATGTTAGATGTATATATGATTTTGATGATAGATGTATTAGTGAGAATACATGCTGGATGTATACATGCTTTTGATGTTAGATGTATACATGATTTTGATGATAGATGTATTAGTGAGAATACATGCTAGATATATACATGCTTCTGATGTTAGATGTATATATGATTTGATGATAGATGTATTAGTGAGAATACATGCTTTTGATGACAGATGTATACATGCTTTTAGATGTATTAGTAAGAATACATGCTTTTGATATATGACGTATACATGCTGTTGATGCTAGATATTGATTATGTACTTGTATGGATGAGGATACTTGTACTTGTATTGATGAGAATACAGATTGAGGGGATTGAATCATCCCTGGACTTTCAGTCCTAAAGAGAGCCGTAGACGTGAGGTCTCCGAGAATGAAGTCCTTAGTGGACAGTTGAGGGGATTGAATCATCCCTGGACTTTCAGTCCTAAAGAGAGCCGTAGACGTGAGGTCTCCGAGAATGAAGTCCTTAGTGTACAGTTGAGGGGATTGAATCATCCCTGGACTTTCAGTCCTAAAGAGAGCCGTAGACGTGAGGTCTCTGAGAATGAAGTCCTTAGTGGACAGTTGAGGGGATTGGATCATCCCTGGACTTTCAGTCCTAAAGAGAGCCGTAGACATGAGGTCTCCGAGAATGAAGTCCTTAGCGGACAGTTGAGGGGATTGGATCATCCCTGGACTTTCAGTCCTAAAGAGAGCCGTAGACTGGGTCTCCGATAATGAAATCCTGAATGAACAGGTAGGGGATTGTATCGTCCCCGGACTGAGGTCCCAGAATAGAACCGTAGACTGGGTCTCCGATAATGAAATCCTGAATGAACAGGTAGGGGATTGTATCGTCCCCGGACTGAGGTCCCAGAATAGAACCGTAGACTGGGTCTCCGATAATGAAATCCTGAATG
The DNA here is from genome assembly GCA_027924585.1 of Larix kaempferi. Lineage (NCBI taxonomy): Eukaryota > Viridiplantae > Streptophyta > Pinopsida > Pinales > Pinaceae > Larix > Larix kaempferi. The sequence continues at coordinate 6,724,075 of BSBM01000160.1, forward strand.
AACAGGTAGGGGATTGTATCGTCCCCGGACTGAGGTCCCAGAATAGAACCGTAGACTGGGTCTCCGATAATGAAATCCTGAATGAACAGGTAGGGGATTGTATCATCCCCGGACTGAGGTCCCAGAATAGAACCGTAGACTGGGTCTCCGATAATGAAATCCTGAATGAACAGGTAGGGGATTGTATCGTCCCCGGACTGAGGTCCCAGAATAGAACCGTAGACTGGGTCTCCGATAATGAAATCCTGAATGAACAGGTAGGGGATTGTATTGTCCCCGGACTGAGGTCCCAGAATAGAACCGTAGACTGGGTCTCCGATAAATGAAGTCCTGAATGAACAGGCAGGGGATTGCATCGTCCCCGGACTGAGGTCCCAGAATTGATCCGTAGACTGAAGTCTCCGAGAACTGGAGATTGGATTGTATCATCCATGGACCTATGTCCTAAAAGGAGCAGGATTGATCATCCTAGGAATATGATCGTGTGACGACGATGCTGATGATCGTGTGACGACGATGCTGATGATCGTGTGACGACGATGCTGATGATCGTGTGATGACGATGCTGATGATCGTGTGATGACGATGCTGATGATCGTGTGATGACGATGCTGATGATCGTGTGATGACGATGCTGATGATCGTGTGATGACGATGCTGATGATCGTGTGATGACGATGCTGATGATCGTGTGATGACGATGCTGATGATCATGTGATGATGATGCTGACGATCGTGTGATGACGATGCTGATGATCGTGTGATGACAATGCTGATGATCATGTGATGATGATGCTGACGATCGTGTGACGACGATGCTGATGATCATGTGATGACGATGCTGATGATCGTGTGACAACGATGCTGATGATCGTGTGATGACGATGCTGATGACGATGCTGATGATCGTATGATGGCGATGTTGATGATCGTATGATGACGATGCTGATGACGATGCCGATGATCGGATTGATATCGACACTGTTCCAGTAACTGGTTGAGTTACTGATGAAGATGAATTGAAGAAAGCTTCCGATGATTTGTAGATGTATCATATATGATGACTCCTTGCTCTTGCAGATGTTGTTATAATATCCTTCTTGTTAAGGGGGAGTGTTGAATATTGTAACTTCAAAGAATATTATATTTGTACTTTATTATTCCGGAGATGGTTCATTCCTCCGAGGTAACCCTATCATGTATCTGGAGATGTTTATTCCTCCAGGGGTTTGTATTAACTAGGGTTATTAGACCCACCATGTGTGGGTCGGCCCGGAAGTTATATTTTAGGGGTTATTAGACTTCTCCAGGTGAGGTCGGCCCCATTAGTCTTTTAGTCAGTTGGGAGTCAAGTATAAATAGAGGAGGTGAACTCCTCATTAGATCATTTCACTCACTTGTGGAAGAGTGCGCACTAGTTGAGGAGATCTGCTAAGGAGTCAAGGAGAAGGAGCACATCTTGTATTTTGGTTGATCATCTTATTGAGGAAAGCTTTGCTGGGTTTTCTACCCCATGAGGGTTTCCCAGGGTATATTGTGTGTCTATCTTGTGATTGTGTTTCTTTCAAAGATCTTGTTTGTCTATTTGGTTTAAACTTAACACGCAGTACTAACATCATGTGGTGGTTTCCGCAGTATACCCTGAGATGGTAATAATAGTGATCTGGACTGTGTCTGTTCAGCAAAGGAAGTCTTAGTTTGCTGAAATGCCTCCTTATTCTTCTGTAGATCGAGTGGGATAGGTTTTCCTGGAGCTTTGCGCACCCACTGCGTTCCTGTCATTTTTTTCACATCCTGCGATATGTTACTTGTGGAGAGACCACTGCGAGTTACAATATTGACTCGTGGTTCTGTTTCATTCTGCTCAGCAGCGATAAACTGGATAGTCTGATTGGTTGCTGGCTTGGCGTCCTTGATCTTAGCTATCAATATGGGACACTCCTCTATTGTATGATCATAAGATTTACAATACTTGCACGTTGTAGTAGGGTTCTGACAGTCTCTAGCGTAATGTCCTGTGCCTCCACAGTTATAACAGGTTATAGGTCCACGGCCACGGCAAGATTCATAGCCTCCTCCACGTCCTCGGCCTCTGAAATTTCCTCCACGGCCTCCCTGAGTCGGATCAGTTTGTGGACGTACTGCTGGTCCAGATGCTTCTGACTGAACTCTGTAAAGGTCATGCTTTCTTTCTATCATTAACTCATAAGCTCTATAGTTGTTTTCGTCATGTCCCACAGATTTACAGAAATTGCAATATAGGTTCTTTGGTGTCTGCACATATTTCTGAAGGAGAGGGCATTCCTGAGGACTGTGTCCTCTGGTTCTACAAATCTCACACCATGGCCCCTGGTTCTGCATCAACGGGTTAGGAGCTCCACTGGCGATATAGTCAACAAAGACAGGGCAGTTATCCTTACTGTGTCCCTGCGCTTTACACTTAGTACACCAAATTTCATGCACAACCTCCTTTCCTTTCTTAATTTCATGCAGCTGTAAGGTGAGGTTAGCTAGCTGATTTTGCAGATTAGTGATACCTGTGCTAGTTTCTGCTAGAGGTGAAGCCTCTAGTTTCATTGCCATTTCTAATGCTTCATCTTGTGTATTTAATTTCTGTTGCATTAGCGGAAGTCTGATGTGTGGTAATATTGCTGCGATAAACCACTCTTTATGCTGTTGAGGCGCAAGCTCAAAGCTTACCTGATCAATGAGGGTTTTGAATCTCTGGTCAAAATCCCAAACCGTCTCCGTAGGCAATTGTTTAATATCTTTAAGTTCTGCTATGCACTGTGACTCGGATTTAGGTTTTTTAAACTCTTTAATCATAGCAGTTCTAACCTGTGCAAGCGTTCTGTTATGGCCAGTGGTATACTTCATATACCAAGTTAATGCTCTTTCTCTAAATGTGGTGGCCAGCTGGACAAGCTTGACATTATCATCTTGTATTTGCTTAATGGTCCATATGGCTTCGCATAAGAACCAGTGCTGCTCAGATTCCTCCGACCCTGTACCTTTGAATGTTGGTAGCTTCATATCATCTCCCATTCTGTTTCTAGATGGTGGGTTTTGGTTTGCTGTATTACTACCACTCGGCGGTGTAGATGTGGAGGGTGTAGCGGTAGTATGCGCTGTGTGAGAGCTACTGGACGGGGTTCCTGCGGGATTATTCTGAGTTCCGACTGGTTTTTGAGGAGTCCTAGGGTTCTGAATCTGCTGTCTCGGGTTATCTGAGCTGTTTTCTTCAGAAGAAGATGAATCGTTGACTCTATATCTTTTACCACTACGTGTATGTCCAAGATACTCGTAATCACTTTCAGAGTCTACTGACATTACAATATCATGGTACTATTCATCTGAGAGTATATCCAGTACTCCTTTTTCATATAGTAATTGCTTAATGGACAGATTTAAAGAATTTAGGTACTTACCGCGATAACCCTTGAAGAAGTACCGTTCTGCTGCGCTGAAACTCTTTCTCTGATCAACCGCGAACTCTGTGATGAAGCCTTCCAGCAAACTCGCAAGCCAGAAGTCTACTGCGCGTGAGATGGGGTTATCGACACCTTTCAAGGTCTGAATCAGCTCTGCTGTCCAGACAACTTCTCGATTCTTCTTGAAACCGCTATTGTCAGCAAGCTTTGATAACCAACCATATAACTCAATAGCATAGGTTACGAATAATATCTCATGGAGATCTGTAAAAATGTGCTTCTGTAGCCAAGCCTCAGTGCTCAGTCTAGGATTCTTGTTTTCTTTTACAGCAAACTCTCTTTCTTTTGACTCAACCCACTAGTTAAGTTCTTGCTTGGTAGGATGCCAACAGAACATCAGCTCAATGTGTTCAAACCGGCAATGGAACCATTTGTTGATCTGTCTTTTACTTTCTGGGTAGACCCGGGCTTGCGGTACCTTTTAGACCAACAGAACCCTTAGCTCACTGGCCCTTTCGGCAACAGGTCGCAGAAGCAACCTGACGTCTCACCCGAAGTGATTCTAATGGGAGGCAGAAGACTCAAGTGTCCTCAGCCAGGTTCTGAGGCATCCAGGGTGCTTAAACCCACCTTAACCCTTTCCACATAAGCTAACTTATCTCATTCTATTACTCCGGCTGTGCCTCTGTCTTATCGCATTACGCAGGGAGTGCGATAAGTCTTCCCCCTATGTGAGCCCGTCTAGCGATACCTAAGATATAGTAGGTGCAATATCTTCCCCTTCTTGTCCCTGCGGTACGCGATTCTTGACCGCTTCCTGGATTAATACGTGGTTTCAGCCGTTCTTATCCTATTACTGCAGTTAGTAATATCATTTAATCTCCAAGCATAACCCTTGCTAATGAACTTGGCCCCTTGATATCTCGCAACAATGCAACTGAGTAGAGTATTACTTTGAGCACTGTCTAAGTGAACCATGCATGCATTATATTCAGTCCATACTCGCACATTATCCTCTGCTTAACAATTATCTAGTTCGCTAGGATTTTAGCTATGATTATCACAATTGTTATACATCAACCAGAACTTAAACTGATGACCATATACATTACTTATAACAGAATGAAGCATTCGTGTATAATAAAGGCAAGTGAATGAGAACAACAGCTACACAAATACAATAGCACTACTTAGATAAGCACGTTGTTACTCCCAGGGTGGGAACTACGTCCAAGGGAACTGTGTTTCTTGTTAACAATCCTGAAGAATAAACACAGTTCCTTTCCAACTCTTTACAACAAGCGTCTTCTGGGTAACTCCACCTCAGTGGGAGCCCTTCTCTATAGACCTCTCTTCTCCTCCTGCCTCTTACAATGCACTCTCTTTCTTTCTCAATCCCAGCGGACTGCACAATCTCTCAACGGGTCGGCCCTTGTTCTCTAAGGGATGTTCAGACTCTGTATCAACAAAGACTTGACTACCCTCTACCTAATGGCTTCTATCACTATGTGGCCAACCCCTTATCATATAAAAAGACTCCTATATATAGATGGCCCGAAGGTCTCATCACAGTTACAAAACTGTGGGCCTTATCCCAACAGTGACTCAACCCTAACCACTTACAGTCAACTGGCTGTACTTCCATAGCCGCCTCCTGTCTCGTCGCCGCTTCCTACAGTCCTTAGTCTTTAATGCCTCGGCCCGTCGCTTCTTCTTGGTTCAAGCAACGCTGACTGTAGTCCTTCTTCTTAATGAGGGTAGCTGAACCCTCTCTTCATCTTCGGCGCCTTTATTACGGTGGTTGAGCTCTCCCTTCGGCCTCTTCTTTGTACCACATGCTTTGACTTTTCTGTACCTATCGCCGTGATTCCAGTCGGAATTTGCGCTACGGCGATATCTTTGTCTTACCGCCAAAATTGGTACTTTCTCTCCAAAATTAGTTATCCTTCCCAAAATTAGCAGCTTCCTAAATGCTACGGAAGTTCTCTCCAACACATACTCTGATGGTGCCTTGTTTCTTGTTAACATGGGGTTAGAAACCCAAGTGGCATATGCAATAGGATAAATGAATCCTGCTTTGCGAAGTTTCTCAATCTCTGCTTTAACGGCGGGGAGCTTTGAGGGATGAATGGGGTGTTGTTTCTGGAGAACGGGGGGTACATCTGGCCATGTATCAATGTGGTGTTCTATAATAGCGGGGTCAAGACTAGGCATTTCGGTGTAGGACCAGGAAAAGACATCACGAAACTCTTGGAAAAAAAATTTGTACTCTCCGATCTCATACTCACTACAGGAGGCTCCTAATGTAATGATTTCAAGAGCACCAGGTGGGTCAGAGATACCGATGTGGATGACGGGTGAGATGTTGGCCATGTTACCTTCCTTAAAGGAATTAGGAGTGGGAATGGGATCCTTAAACCAGTCGACTTTGGTGGGGAGGAAATATTTGGACTCAACCACAAATTGGGTGGATGTGGTGGAGGAGGATTCCTCCAAGAGGAAATAGGAACGACGGTGCATATCCTCCCAAAGGTAATCCGGGGCAGTGAGAGCCTCTAGAATCTCCTCATCATTATGAAAAATTTGAGTTGTCAAATCGGTTAACAAGGGAGTGGTAGTAGAAGAGATCATATAGATGGTATTAATCTCTTCGGATGAGGGGGATACTAGGGGGTGGATCTCCTCAATGGTGGGGGGCGCTGGCTCAAGGTCCAAATTATTCATCTTGTGGAGAGCTGTTCTCTAATATGGGAGATTAGGACAGTGATGTGAGTAATGGCCGTAAATACCACATATTGCACAAGGGTGGTTGGTATGCAGTGATTTATCACGAGGCTTAAGGGTTGGATCGAGTTGGACAACCAGGATGTTGGGGTCATCGTCAAGCATTTGCATGTGCTCTTGTAATTCAGGTATTTGTGGACATTGATGGGTAGGATGGCCTAACTCATCACACAACGAGCATTTAGGAGGAGCACAAAACACGGGGGGGGGTTTAACTGTTTTGGGTGGGGGTACAACAGTGTATGGTTGTGGGCCTCTGCCCCCAGTGTGCTTGAAAAGAGGGGATGGATTGGCCGATGAGGAAGGGGTAGTGACACCGAGAGGTGGTTGACTAGTAGTGGTGATGGGTTGCACCGGTTGTAGGACGACAATTGGTGTTGGAGGGGTAACGGGAGGTGTAATGTACCATACGTGTAATCCTAAGGTTAAACCGGGGAGGCTAAGGGTAGCCATAACCGGGGCGCTCACTACTCCCGAAGGGGGGAATAGGAAAGGGATTGTATGGATGGGTGTAACACCAACATGACTAGGTACCAATGGTGGTTGAGGTAGCAAGGGCAGTTGATGGTTGGGTGTTGGTGTATTGTGGGAAAGGGTACATAAGTCAGATACTTTGGTCGTGGGTGACGGGGGTGGAATGGCTTGGAATGTTGAAGTCATTGGCGTATTTGAGTAGACTCCGGATCCCACTGAGGAAACCAACGAAGTAGCTACACTACAAGTAGGTTTTTCAACAATGGGGAGAACATTTTCGGGTGCAGCGGGGGCATTGGGATCGTAATTGGTGAGTTGATCGACCTTGACCACGCGTCCGTCATGGGGGAACATCATGGTACGAAAAACGGATGAGGCAACCGCCCGCATGGCATACATGTAACTACGGCCAGATAAGAGGTTATAATCAAGTTGGGCATTGATGACCTCTATGTCAATGAGCACTGTTTTACCAGCCAACTGGATAGGGACATTAGCTAAGAGACCTTGGGGTTGAGCCGAACGGCCGTCATAGGCTCGCAACGCAGTGGTGGACTGCTGGAGAGTAGGGGATCCCAACTTATGCAAAACAAATGTGGACATAACGCATGTAGAGGCACCATCATCGATAATGCATCGATGGATGACAAGATTCTGAATGGATACAGAAACATGGAATGCTAAAGTGGAAGGCAGGCGTGGTTCGGATTGGTCCAAATCGAAGGCCATTATTCATGAATCATTTGTGTCAATAGCACCAATGGAGGAGAGCAACGTCTTGCGCTATGAAGGACAGTTTTTGAAGACCTCTAATGCAGAAATGGCTGCGGGGGACTAGGCTAAGTCATCGACAATGTTGTAATTAGATGTAGCGCGAGCATTGGGGTTATTGGTTATGCAGCGAAATGGGAAGCGAGGGGCTTTGGAGACGCCATCTAGTGGAGCTGGAGGTATGCGTAATGACTAATCGGTGGGATGAGCATTGGTATTTTTTTCAGTAGGAGGGGATTCAGGGGTGGAGCCGTATTTGTTCCGACGGGTTTGAAGGTTGACATCGGTAGATGACATCATTAACAAGTGATGGGTACCTAAGTCTATAATGGGTTGATCAGGAGCGGCATAAGTGATTTGCTGTTGTGGAGGCATGTTTCCTTGATGAGGATCCAACGATTGAGTGTTCACTATGCCTTGGGTTGGTAAAGGGTTTTGTAGCACCAAGGGTTGATTCTGAGGTGGTGGGGGGTTGGGCGGCGCCTGAGGAGCCGCATGCCCTTGGCAGTGGGCATCATCAGTCTAGAGTTTCTGAGCTCGCTCTGAATGTGGGCAAGCATGTGTGTAGTGGCCATAGACCCCACAAATAGAACAAGGATGGTTTGTTCGCAAATTAGGATTTTTGGCTTGTTTGGGCTGTCAATCAGGGTTCTAGTTGGCAGGTGCCGCGTTATTGTTGTTTGGGGGATTGGGAGGTTGACCGCCTTGGTCTGGGGGGTTTGTTCCCACGGTTACGGCCTTTGCCGCGGTTTTGCTGGCCCTGTTGGCACTGGTTATTTTGGTTCTGCTGCGGATTCTGTTGGGCATACACTTGCCCTTGGGCAGCAGGTGGGTTCTGTAGTTGTGCAGGTGCGGGAGCAGGCTGCGATGGATAATAAGTAGGTGGAGGTGGTGCAAGTGCTAAACCTTGTGGGGGTTGCCGATACGTCTGTGTGATGGGTGGTGGGTTTGCTGTAGGGGCTGCCTGTGGTGGGTAATAAGCAGGTGGGGCTTGAGAGGATATAGGAGCTTGCGCAGCTTGTGGGTGGTAATATGGCTGAGGTGTGACCGAGGGGGCGTAAGTGGGGGATGCATGACCAAAGCACTGAGGTGGACATGAGGGTCTGTGGGAATGGTGATGATGTGCCATGGGAGTATACAAATTGGTTGCTTCAGAATGGGATGTAGCCCATGAAAGGTTGGGGCCAGGGCTAGGACGTGCTATGGAAAAGGGCTGGTTATGCGAGGCAATGCGGCCAATGATGTCATCTGCGGCATGGGATGCCCCCAGTGCATCGTGTCCAGAAGAAACACCGTGGGGAGCGTCAGGTATGATGGAATATAGATAACCAGAAGGGGCGTAAATAAGGTCAAATTGCTGGTCTTGGAGGATGGCCTCTTCTTCGGACTGGGGTTGCTCGGATGCCACATCCTTGGTAATGACAGGAAGGAGAGATTTTCGAAACCAATCTAAGAAGATACGGTCGTCTAACTTGATTTTACAGAGGTTGCGGCGTCGACACCACTCATGAATGTGGTCAGTGATGTGGGTGGCCGTGTTCTGTCTGCAAGACAGTAGTATCTCAATGCCTGCGTCATAGCGGACAGGTAACTAAAAGAACTGTAGGAAGGTCGAGGCGAGGGAGGTAAAAGTGGTAAGAGTTCCATGGGGTTGCTCGATGTACCACTTAGCTGCAAAGCCAGTGAGGGTGCGCTGTAACAGACAGAGGTGGACTGAGTCATCCATTATGGAGTTGGAGGAACACCATAGATGGAAGGACATAATATGGTTTTGGGGGTCTTCACCTGCCTTGCCCTCAAACTTAGGGATGTTTGATGGGAGCTTGGTGGGCATGTGAGGCCACGTAGGGTCGTGTCTGATGGGATCGTTAGTCATTCTGGCCAGGTCAGGAAGGTTGAAACTAGCCATGAATGGCAAACTAGTAGAAGGATGTTACATACTAGTGGTTGTGACCATGTTGGGGCCAATGCCCCCGAGTGGAGGGGTTGGGTTTGGGATGTTTCCCCCAGGTGGAGGAAAGAATGTGGTATGGGATAGTCCTGCACCGCCAAGGGTAGTGTGAGTCATTCGTGGAGTTGGGATAGGAATGCTAGCTACTGGAATGGGTATAGTGATCGGAATGGTAGATGCGGGCCCCATCGACGACATACCCAAAGTGGGTGTGGTAGCTGGTGTGGTGGTGGATGCTCCACTAATGGTCCCTACAAGGAAAGGGTTGGAAGTCATGCCAACCATGGGGCTGGTTGGTGCAGTGTAAGTGGGGTTCTCGGACTCTTCCTTAGAATTAGAGGTGAAATAAGGGGCGTCAGTACCGGGGGACGAAACTATGCATATGCGACGAGTGGAGTCGAGTGATCAAACTCTACGTCTATGATGGGTGATGTCAAGTGAACTATTTTGCGGGGGCTCGCCCCGGAGGCGCCGAGAATGTCTCAGGGACTTAATGGTGACAGATGGTGTCAAGTATCTGGGGGTTGTGTTGAGTGAAAAACAACTCAAAAACCCTAATGCAACCAAGTGTGCAGAAGGAGAGCGCAAAAAATATGGCACTCAGGCCAACAACCAACTCAAAACACTTACTGTAATAGCTGTGCTACAATAAGCAGAGTATCAACAGAAATGGTTAGAATACCAACAATTAGCAGGTTTCCTAAAAAATAAAAAATGATGGAATCACTCGACCAAAGGGAGGTAAGGGAGCATGCAAACATCTAGCTAAATAGTATTCTGACACAACCAAACATATCCTCTGCAAGGTGATGAAATCCAAGTCAGACAATATGGATAGTAGAGCCAAGTGGCTAAAGATATCCCCCTACCGGGAGGGACATTGGGTAGTCAATCCTAGAAGAAAGGCAACTAAGATACCCCGTTCATGACACGTCCATAAAAGGTGAATCTGCAGTTTGGTTCTATCTCTGCTGTATCCCCATATGGGTGATACACTGAGAACTTCAAAAGGTATCCTTCGGTGACTGAATGGATTGCGGTATTCCACTCAGGCCTCTGGAACCAGTCTGGCTACTTCAGCCCTCCTAGGGGAGAGGCCCTCTGATAAACTGGTTGTGACCATGCCAAAAAGTACTAGGGGATTTTGGTTCCCTAATGGAAAATAACTATGTCTTAAGTGTAAGCAACCGAGGGGTGTTATTTGGATGCCTATTCCCCCAATCCTACCTAACTACAAGATTCTTATGTGTTCCCCAAGTGGGGTTAGAATGTTGGTTGTGTTAAGTAGTATTTTAGGGCTCACTTGAATTAGGTTGACAGAGTGTGTGCATGTGAGATGATGAACCCAAGTAAAAGTGCCATGGGGTGGGCAACTTTCTTACAAAAAATAACAATGCAGAATTTAAACTTTGAAATGCAAAATTTTCTCTTTTCAATTAAAATGCTGACATTTAAAAAAAATAAAATAAAATTTCTGTAAATGGAACAGAAATAATAGTGCAGAAAAAGGCCATAGGGAAGTATGGTTGCAGATAGGACAGGTGGCTGTGTAGGTGCAAAAAATATTGCAGCAAAGTACTAGGTTCAAACAGGGAAAAAGTGCAGAAAACAGATCGCGGGTCTGTGGCGAAACTACGCTGTCGGACCATGGGAAACAGGTCGAAAGTCGCGAGCAGATCGTGGGAAAATGGTTGAAAGCCGCAGGCAGATAGCAGGAAAATGGCTGAAAGCCGCAGGCGGACAGTGGGAAAAAGGACGAAAGTCACAGGCGGACAACAGGAAAATGGCTAAAAGTCGCAGGTGGACCGCCGGAAAAAGGCCGAAAGTCACAGGCGGATAGTAGGAAAATGGCTGAAAGCCATAGGCGGACCGCGGGAAAAAGGCCGAAAGTCACAGGCGGATAGCAGGAAAATGGTGAACAGCCGTGGTCGGATCGCGGGAAATAGGCTGAAAGCCGTGGTCAGATCGTAGGTAACAGACTGGAAACCACGGGGAGATCGCAGGTAATAGTCTGAGAGCCGCAGTCGGATCGCAGGTAACAGTCTGAAAGCCGTGGTCAGATCACAACTGTGGGAAAAAAATTCACGATTTACATCAGCCGAAAGGAAAAAACAGAAAAATATTGCAGAAAATTAAAAGCATTTAAAACTATAACCAGAAATTCAAAGGAACATTAGGGAGTCGCCAAAATTGTAGCTAGGGTTTTCACCCTAGCTTGTGCAAATGAGCACCTACTAAGGAGAAGGGACTCCTTAGTAGCAATTCAGAAAAATGGTGAAATATGATAGTACAGTAAAATAAAATTAAACTAACATGAGCATTAACATAAATAACAAAACATGAAAATATGGTGAAGATCTCTCTTTTTGTATTAAAAATTACCTCAGGTGTAGAGGTTGGTGGAGCCTTTGCAGCAGTCCAAGAGGGTTGCTTCCAAGCTCCAGTGTTGTTCCTTCTCCTACTTGCAAAGATGTTTTGGAAATGGGGCCAAAAGGGTTCTCAAGAATTAGCTCCAAATGGAGAGCTAGGGTTTCAAGGGAATTTTCAGCAGCGTAAGGATAGGGATGATTGTGGATGAAAAATGGGGAGCCTCCATTGTTAGAACATTTTTCCAGCTATGTACATTAATCATTTATTAATGATGATTAATTAGCCCAAGTGATTAATGATTACATCCCTAAGTTGATTAGTTGGTAAATGGTCAAATTATCATGAACTGGTTAGCAATGTGAACAAGTGCTGAGTCAAACCAGCTTTGTGGAGCGCTCCCCAGGACAATTAATGCACTCAGCATGCCTAGAGCGCCCTCCTCAGGTCATTTAATGCACTCAGCATGCTTCTCTTCTACCTAGGGCGCATTTGCTCTCTTTGTGGACAATCTTGCCTTGTTTTGTCACATTTTTGACCAATTTTAGACTCCAAACCTCTAACCAACCAGTTTCTTCACATGTGTGAGGTCACATGGGCCTGTCCAGTCATTCCCAGCATTCACACTGCAGATTCGAACCAGTTTGGGATGGTTTGGGATATTTTGGTCAACCTAGGGGGGTTTGAGCTTTTTCTAAGCTAGATCAGTGTGAACACTCCAGATGGATTCGAATTCTTCCAGATTTGTATATATGGGTGTTCTTAACCTTTGTTAAGGTTGGACAGTTAATAATATTGACATTATTCACCAATTCATGAGTATTGTTCTTCATTCATTTAAATTTTTTATGCTAATTCTTGCAAATGTTGTGCAATCTTTCACCAGTGAGGAATCCACAGTAGCTAGATTCAACTGTGCTTGAGATTTTACATGGTATCAGAGCTCTTGGAGCTAGAATTCGAACCAGCAGACTGTTGTAGTGGATTGCCAGAAACAGTGGAGAAACCACATAATTCCTGAGGCCATTGCCTTGAGCTTACTGGAGAAATCTAGTGGCTCCTCTCAGGTGTGATGCTCTCCCGAATGCACCCACTATCCATACAGGGTTCGAATCTGTGAGTGTAGATCCCTCCAGAGTGATTTGAGAGTTGTTTGCAGGTATTGGAGTTCAGCATTGTCAGCAAGTGCGAATTGCAGCAGAGGAGAATGGAGCCATCTCACCCAAACGTGCTCACACCCTTCAACTATTTCGATTGGAAGGCAGAAATGGTGATTTTGCTGAGATCCAAGGGTCTCTACAGAATCACGATGGGCACTGAGGTTGAGCCAAACTCAGCTGTGGAGAAATCCAAGTTTTTTAACAGAATGGATGAGGCATTTGGCCTCCTTTGTCTCAGCATTTCGAGAGACCTCCTGTTTCATGTAGAAAGTCTAGCAACTCCAAATGAAGTGTGGCTCAAGATTGAGACACTGTTTGGAAAGACTGATGAGATGAGAGGCCACCAGCTCGAAAATGAGCTTGTCTCACTGAGCCCAGGGAATTTCGATTCCATCCAGGACTTCTTCACCAAGTTCAAGAACTTGGTCTTGCAGATCAGACAATGTGGCATAGAAAAGAAAGAAGAACAGTTGGTGTTGTCCATTCTCTCCAAATTGGGTTCTGAATACTCAGTTTTTGTGTCTTCCTTCAACTCCACAAGGCTCACAGTTAGAGGTTGGAAGATGCCATCTTTGGCTGACTTCATGGAGATGCTAACTCAAGAGCAAGACAAGCTGGTCTTGATGGGCTCCATCAAGCAAAAAGACCAAGTTCTTGCAGCTGGAGATTCGAAATATGGAAGAGGCAAGCAAAAACCAAAGGGGCCGAAACCTCAAGAGAAGAAGATGAAGGAGAAGAAGCATTCAAGTGATGAAAGCTCAAGTTCAAGTGATGAAGATTCAAAAGTCAAGAAGATGAAGAGCAAGAAAGAGAAGCCCAAATGTGGTTATTGCAGAGGTTCTCACAATGAAAAATCATGTTTCAGAAAGAAGATAGACATTCTAACCAAGCTACTTGAAGAACATAACATTGATGTTCCAGATTTTGCAAGAAGAGAAGAAGCCAAGCTCTCTTTGGAACAAGATCATTGCCTCTATGCCACATGCAAAGGTAAAAAGCTCTATGATTTGGGTGAAAGAGCCAAATATTTTTCTGATATCTCTGTTTCTGATTTACATTCTGATATATCAGATTCAGAAAAATCAGTCTCTTCCCTGAAAGAATCTCCATCCAGTTCACCGAAGCTTTCTCCCAATACTAGTAATTTTTCACTAGTTTTTGACATGCCTTCTGAAAGCTCTTTCCCACTTCAATCAGATCTTTCATATTCTGATATGGAAGATAATATGCAGGCTGATATACAGGTTATGACAGCCATCAAACCATTTCCCCAACCATCGGATGCCCAAAAGACCACACAAACCCCAAGTTATACAGTTGGAAAATCTCACAATTTTATTGTTTCCAAAACTGTGTCACTGATCTATCTTGGTTTTATGTCTTGCATATCATTCCTTGGTTGGACAGCCATGTCATTGGCTATCATGGGACTGCTGTTCCACATGTCTGGACCTGATCTTACCACCTATGGTTCAAAATTCAAGTCTCCAGACCCTTCAAGTTTGCTCAACTGTCAGTGTGATCCAGTTACACACACTTCTCTTACTGTAAAACCATTCGATCATGGAGACATTATACCTCTAGTTTTTGCTGCTCCATATGGCTCCTATTCTGACATATCAGAGCCACATGATCTCTATTACAGATTTGGGAAGGTGCTACATCAGTTCGGAAGGAAGATTCATGGTTTGATTTGCCATGTGGAAGCTCCTCAAAATGCAGATTTTGTTGAGATTTTTGATGTTCTTTGGGAAGGATTTTGCAGAGATATCTTTTCCATTATTGATCATGTATTCATATCAGAGTATGTATGCAGCAAGAAGCATTCTTATAATGCTCCCCCATCATCAAATGATGAGATTCAAGGAGCCTTCCAACATGTTTTTTTCCTACAAAACATTGAAGAATTGGTGCATGATCATGACATCCACAACATCTTCACCAAGTATTTCAGCAAGAAGTTGTTCATTCAACTCATTCAAGTGAAGAACAAGACCTGTTGAAGACCTTTTGATCATCTCTGTATCATGTCCATTCTTGAGGGAGGATTTTTCCCATGTGGTTTTGCCTCTTTCCTCATTTTACATGGACAAATAAATTTTATGATGTAAAAGGTGACTTGAGCCTAGTTGCCAAGGCCTTAATTTTTGATATTTCACTAAGTCTAGCTTAAGGGGGGGTGTTAGAACATTTTTCCAGCTATGTACATTAATCATTTATTAATGATGATTAATTAGCCCAAGTGATTAATGATTACATCCCTAAGTTGATTAGTTGGTAAATGGTCAAATTATCATGAACTGGTTAGCAATGTGAACAAGTGCTGAGTCAAACCAGCTTTGTGGAGCGCTCCCCAGGACAATTAATGCACTCAGCATGCCTAGAGCGCCCTCCTCAGGTCATTTAATGCACTCAGCATGCTTCTCTTCTACCTAGGGCGCATTTGCTCTCTTTGTGGACAATCTTGCCTTGTTTTGTCACATTTTTGACCAATTTTAGACTCCAAACCTCTAACCAACCAGTTTCTTCACATGTGTGAGGTCACATGGGCCTGTCCAGTCATTCCCAGAATTCACACTGCAGATTCGAACCAGTTTGGGATGGTTTGGGATATTTTGGTCAACCTAGGGGGGTTTGAGCTTTTTCTAAGCTAGATCAGTGTGAACACTCCAGATGGATTCGAATTCTTCCAGATTTGTATATATGGGTGTTCTTAACCTTTGTTAAGGTTGGACAGTTAATAATATTGACATTATTCACCAATTCATGAGTATTGTTCTTCATTCATTTAAATTTTTTATGCTAATTCTTGCAAATGTTGTGCAATCTTTCACCAATGAGGAATCCACAGTAGCTAGATTCAACTGTGCTTGAGATTTTACATCCATCACCTATTTATAGGTTTTTAGTGGTGGAGTGTTGAACCATGGTTTTGGGCACCATATGGTTTAGGTCAGCTGTATAGGGTTTTTGCTTCCTTTTTTCCCTCTTTTTCCTCTTTTTTGTATGTTTTATTCCATTTTTAGAGGGTTTTTTCTATTTTTGGAGGAATTTATATTATTTTGGGGGAAAAAAATGGGGGTTTTCGGCCTTTTGGAGGCTTTTTAATGGTTTTTTTGGCCTTTTGGAGGCTTTTTAATGGGTTTTTTGGCCTTTTGGAGGCTTTTTAATGGGTTTTTAAGGCTTTGGAGGCAAATATGGTAGGAAATATGGACAAATGAGTCATGTAATGAGGGAGATGAGGTAGTGAGCACGTTTTGGGTGTTAACATAAAGGCTAACATTCATTAAACCATTGTTTCATTCAGTCAACACATTCATTCAATAAAAGATAACATTCAATAAACCATTCATTTATTCAGGCAACACATTCATTCATTAAAAGATGACATTCAATAAAGGTAACAGTTTACTACACTGAAACATTAAACCATTAAGCCATTCATTCATTCATTAGGCCAAAAATCATGGACGATATATTATTATAAAAAATAATTAGACGACACTTTTCCAGTCACTTATTTTTAGTTTTTCTTCTTTTTTGTAGTACATAATCTCTAATAAGATCATCTTGATCTAGAATTTCTCCCCAAGTTCTTGGTTCTTCATCAGGCGCTTGTCTTGATGTCTGCATCCTGGAGTGTTGATCCAGATGTGGATTTTGCAGCAAGGGGTTCGGATTTTCTGTAACAATGTGAAAATGTTACATCGTTATATTTTTCTATTGTAATGACAAGTATTTCATTTAAAAAAAACATTACAAAGGTGTTTTTTTACCTACTGTGGCCACATCATGTTGTTCATATTCTTGTCCAAGTTCAACCTGTACATTTTCAACCTCTACATGCTCTGTAGTTGAAATATGGTGAACTACAATTAATGTTCATCATTTGCAATGCTATACATAAAATTGTAGCATATGAATAAATTCATTACCAGGATTCGAAGCATGATCTTCGATTTGTTGTTGTCCCTCCTCAACATTAAGGGGATCATTGCTTTCCTGCTCAAAACAGAGTCAATATTTTATGTCAAGTATTTATAACAAATAGATTGCACAAACAATACATCTTCATTAAACTATATAGATTTTATATACCTGTGCACCGAATGGATTGGTACCAGAAGACTGTGTTTTCCCATATAAGCTTTTTCGGCGTTCAACAACAGCTCCAAAGCCATGCTGGAATCCAAGATTCATGTCTTCCTTAGTGGCCAATTCATTGAATCGGTCGGCTTGCATATTTGCATAACGTCGCTAATTAACATTTTGTGGTGCAATAAAATGAAAAATAATTTGCAATTTATTATTTGTATGCATTATTGGTTTTTCGAAACTTACAATTCATTTCGCCAAATTCGTATAACCACCAGGCCCAAGCTTGTGCTGACCTATTTTTTCCAATCATTCCTTTGTGGCATTTGAAGTGTCTGATAGCCTATGCAAGTGTTGAAATATGTTAGATGTTCCAAATTCGATATAGAAATCAATAATAATAAGGTTTAGAATTACATTGCGGAAAATATTGCATACCTCCCTATTGCTGGTGGTATCTTTCCTTCTTTTCTCTAAGCCCTCTCCTTTCCATCTTTCACTAGAGCTTTCCACTCCATTGCTGGAATGATTGGAGGGTGCTCATACCTATGGTTTTTTTTCCAGGTGGGTCCTATATTGGTCTCGGACAACCTTCATATATTGTCCAACCTTTTTCAGGACCTGGGCTTGATTGAAGGTCTTGTCACCGAACATGCCAACCAACCGATTAGTGAGGTAATCTTTTAAATATTTCGGTTGTCTATCCCACCTTGTTTGGATGGTGGGCCCGATGATCTCCAAGGAAAATTCATTCATTTGTTTATAGAAAACATCATTTCCTGCAAAACGGTCATGCCATGATCATAATTATTTGAAAAATAACGTTTTATCGGTATATTACAATGAAATATAAACACTAACTTGATCAACGTATATTAATTACCTTGGATCTTCTCGATCTTTATTGGGACGAGATCTTCATCCACCAAAAATGTTTCCTCCATTGTTCCCATGCTAGTGACACGGGAAGATCCTGGAAATCCAACTAGGGCGATATCAATATTACTAAGAGTCTCGGTGTCGACACCTTCTTCTGGATGATCTGGTGTGCATTGGTCACTATCCGCCGGTGCGCTCACAGCTGGGGTCTATGGTGTTTCGCAACGTGTTGTCGACTTTTTAGTCGACAACAATGGTGAAGGATTCGATGCACATGGAATCGTTTTCTCATGATGCGATGTCCCTCCATGAGCCTCGTTGGGGCCAACACCACCTTGACCACTATTGTGTGGTCTCTAATAATTCTGTAAATATAAACCACATTTTATACGTTCAGTACTATCATATAAAAGACAAAATTATAAAGTTATAAATGAATTATTTTACGATTCAATATTCCTCAACTTTCTTGCAAGGTTTCAGATCTCTGTTCTAACAATTCAATCCTTGCTCTAATCTGGCTTGTCTGTGGAACCCTGATTAGCAGAGAAACAATTTCCGCACTATATTTATTTAAAATTTTGTCTATCATCTTAAACGGGTTTGTGGCTTCACCAATTATGTCGGTATCATTAAGCATCTCAGCCACTTCAGGATCTATTGAACATTCTTGCGATGCTGTTTCATATAGCGATTCACTGGGCTGCAACAAAAATATATAAAACACTACTGAGTTCTATCATGATAGATTCCTAAAATTATATTAACAAAACATATCTATTATGATAGATTCCTAAAATTACAACTAGGTTTACCTAATTCCTAGACGATGGTGTCATCTGATCCACAGTTGTGGACTTGCCCCGATCATCGGGCCCCTGCAAAAAAGAAGTAGAAAACATTATAACAACGAAACCAATATACACACAAAAAATACATAACAAAATAAGCATTATGCTACGTGTTATATTGGTACAATTCCAATGAATTATACCTGCAATCTTGAGTATCATGATCCACTCATCGCATCAACGGTCATAGGTGACTTGCCCCAATCTGCTAATATCTGGGAGCTTCCCCTTATAGAACCCTAAATCAAAAACATAGTGAAAGTCACCTAAACGAATCCAAAACTATTCATGAAAAAAAAAAAAAAAACTATTATTCATATTATATTTTTACTATTACAAAGATATATACCTGTTGCGTCGAGGCATTTATGGTATGATCAACTGTGACCCTTACAGAACCGGCCTGGATCAAAAACATAGAGAAAATTTCCTAAATGAAACCAAAATATTCATTGAAACATTAATATAATGAGAAAACATTGTGACATATTTAAATTGTACAATTACAATCAGTTTTACCTGTTTCCTTTAGGATGTTGTCATCTGATGAACATTTGGGTGGCTTTCCTCATCAACGTTCTGCATAAAAAATAGATAACATTATATAAAGCAGACCAATATACTAATAATAAAAATACAAAGCAAAAAAATCTCATTTTTCTTATTATATTTTTACTATTACAAAGATGTATACCTGCTCCCTCGAGGAAGATGTACTCCTCCGACCATCTGCTAGCTGAGATTTTTCCTGATCACTAGCTTGAGAAGTAAATATGGAAAATTTAAACGAAAGAAACTAACGAAAAATCCTTAAGATGTTAAATTTATTAATAAAAGGTCGGGTAAATTGTTATATGTACCACTCCCATAGTAACCGTGTTTGTATCTACTCGATTCAAATTCTAATTAATAATAAACTCTTCCCCTACATATATTGATTTAATGGCACATACAAAAACATGGTTTCCTTCATGCCCCTCAAATTCATAGTTTGGTTGCTTAATTGTAGACCCTAGTTGTGTATTGTTTATAAACCCCACAATATTACCTGTGGCCTTTGGCCTTCCACCAATGTACAACGTTGCTCCTTTATTTTTATCTGTCTTTCAACTGTAAATAGTTTGCTGACAATCCATATCTATGCATACTTCATGTATATTGGATCAGGTGCATCCAATCTTTGTAGTTGTAACAAGGTCCAACATACTCCATCAATTCGTACATATGTCGTAACGAACCTTTATGCCATCCATGCAAAAACAACCTGTTGTTGCTGCAACCCCCCCCCCAAATTCTTTGAATATTGGGGCCCCTCCTTTGTTTTCTAAAAAAAAAAAAAAGAGAGAGAAAGTTTACCTAGAAATTTAAGGCCATCAAAGTCTTCTCTTACTTAGTTTTCTTTAGAGATAGGTCCTTAGCTTGCTCCCTTTGATTTTATTTTTCCGATTTTTGACCAAGTAAAACTTAATATTTTGAGCCGTAACGAAGATTTTAAGATAATTTTTCCAAAATGGCGGAATTTTTGGACCAACCTTTTTGAAAAGATGGAAGAAAAGATCGAGTTAAGCAACAACGGCACTTTTATGATAACTTTTCCACAATGGCGAAAGATCTGGGCCAACCTTGCCGAAGAGGCAGAAAAGAACTAAGCCAAATATCAGCGGAACAAACTCATGATTTTTTTTCGCAATGGCAGAGAAACCCACCTAAATATCCCATAGCAGCGAAAAGCAAAAATTATGTTGAACTTTGGCAGAAGAGCTAGCTTGCCTAGTTTTCTTGAAACGACGGAAGAACTCACATAACTTTTCTGCAACGGTGGATAAAATGATACTTCTTTGGTGGTCACTTCGCTTAAGATTTTAAAACTTTCCCGCAAATGTGCAAGCACTCACATAACTTTTCCGCAACGGCGGAGAAACTCGATTAAGTTTTCCTATTCGGAACTTCGCACCGTTCTTCTGCGGATGAAATCCGATAATTCTTCCGCAACAGCGGGCAAACTCATTTGTTCTTTCTGCAACGGTCGGAAAAGTTAAGCGATTCCTTTCGGTTTTGGAGGTCACACTTAATGCCAAATGTGCCGATTTGACCCATCCGAACGCCTCATTAACCCCGTTTTGTGTTCGCATCTACCCTATTAATGGCTCGCACGTGTCTAAACACTATATGTAGGGTTTAAACCCTGTTGAATTTCATTGTTTGAACTGACTGAAGGCCTTCTTCCATTTCCATTTGAATACTGTGTACTTAGATATTCAAGTTCGCCAGATCCCCAAGAAACGCTACTGCACCCTCAAACTAGGTAGAATTCACCAGGTAGGCCTCTTATCCTAAATTGAGCTACTCATTTCTTTACATTTCAGGATAGGGGCCGTGGTCATGGTTCTTTTAAATCCAAGATACTTGGACCCTGCATTTTCTTTTTATGCTTGGTCCTATTTTCCTCCAAGACTAAACCATGCCCCTATCCTGCTAAACAAATCCAAGCCTGGCTTCATAGGGGTGCATAGTTTCCCAGACCGTAATCATTTACCACATAAATTGTTAGCAGGCCCTGCAATACCCCATTGTCCATTTTTCAGAAGTTAGTAGCACCATAGAATGGAACCCAGTTTCGTCCACCATTATGAGAAGAACATTGGTGTTCCTACCCTGCATACGAAGTTTTGTACCATTTATGTACTCGGGAACGGGTTATTACCATATCAATTCTCATGCCATAAAACACAGTATACTCATAATTGCTTTTTGTGCATTGCTCTTATATTTTGTAGTTGCAATATAGGCCTATGGAATTAATCAGATTGAAATAAAACGCGCAGGATTATTCAATAACATGTGAATAAATGTTTAATTTGAAAATGGAAAGGCCATAACAATTTGAAATTTGCAAACAAATGGTGAAACAATCAGAGCTAGAAGGTTTCAGTTGACGTTTGAGCCTTAACATTATGAGTAGGATGCTAGTTTAGATTGTTGACATTGCGTCATGTCTTCTTATATCTATGTATGTCTGATTATTGACAGGTGCTAAGCCAAAATGCCTAAGGGTGGCAAACAAAAATTGAAGGCGAATGGGTTAGGACCGGCTAACACATGTATGGAAAATTTATTCGAAGATACTAAGTGCACTAAAGGCGTACCTCCTGAAGTCAAATGGGGAGACATATATCGTATGATAAGGGACCAGGACATCCCTGAGGCACTCCTTGAGGAAGAGTACCTATACCGGAACATCAGACTCTCCTACATATCCAAGGCAGCCACACGGCCGGAACTCTTTCCATGCTCAGAAATAATTGGATGGATGTTGCAACATGGGAATGCACAGACGAGGGTTCTTTCGGACAACAAGGGAGAAGCTTTTGCATCCTTACATCCATCTATTATTGCGACAGCTTACAAATTTTCCCGGGCTCATGAGCGGCTTGATGATGAATGGATAGGACAAATCCAAATGGATAATCTAGAGATGGCTAGAAAGTTGTTTATCTCAGGGAAGCAAATCAGAAGAAAGGATAGTGAGGAGTACGAGGTTTAGAATCTGAGGCCTCCCTTCAGAATGATTGCCCTCATGCTTAGTAGAATTTTTTTAAGGCCCGATGGTACTATTTTTATGCTCCGATGGGTTCCCATCATCCACTATGTACGTTCAAGGGGACAATTTTTCATTGGGCAGACATCCTCTCAGATAGCCTATCATCAGCCATAATTTCCTCTCAAGAAGGAATTGGGGAAAAGAAGGCATAATTCTACATGCCATCCTACTTGATAGACTGTATTGTGGAAAAGCACCCTTTTCCAAATCTTGACTGTAACTTGAGAGAGGCCAACACCCCGATATTCACTGCTTACAAACTCTTTTGGGCCCATAACTACAAACGGCACTACCAACTGATTTGTGAGGAGTTTATCATGCCTTTATATGAGTTAATGTTCAATGAAGAACCTAAATGCTTGTCCAAGAATGCTATGGAAGTCCCTGAGAATTACAGTGATTTCTATGTTTCACCACAAGGTATTTTCATAAGAATGCATGGAGACTCTAAACCCCCATATATCCTACCCAGATATGCCACAGACTACATAGTCCACAAGGAGGTAGTGAGGTAAGTTTTCATTGATGGGATTGGTAGCACCTTGTACAAGGCAAAGAAGGAAACTTTCCCACCTTTACCTTTCTATATTGGGGCCTGCAAATTCTCAATAATTGCAACTGTAGAGGATTTCATTGCAGAACTGAAAGACTTCACTTCGGAGAAAGGAATTTTTGGAGGAACGATCGACAAGGCAAGGCAGCACGACATTGCAGAGAACTCCATGCTAACTTTGAATACGCCTACTATTATGATGAGGAAGAAGAAGCGTATCGAGGGTTCAGTAACAAGACCAAACTACAGATTTGCTGACTAAGTAAAGTCGGGGCCAATTCTAGCCCTAGTGTTGTGAAGGAAGAAAAACAACAACAAGTAAAGGAAACAACAGAAGTTGCTCAAACTCTCTCTAAGGAAGACCAAGGGCTCAAGGAAGCGACCGAGAAAATCCAAAGAGAAGCTGTTAAGAGAGCAAACATACAAGTCCAAAGAGAAGATATTAAGAGTCTAAACATACAAGACTTGGATATAGACCTCTCTATAAGAGACCTCCCACTCATCCCTTTTACTCCATCAAAGAATAGTACAACGTCCCAGTGGGAAAGGTTCGCTTATAATAAAAAGAAAAAGTCCATTGTAAAGGAGACAGTGACTTGAATGAAGAGACCTTACCGACCAGATATTGTCACTAAGCATGAAACCACAATCATGCAAAGTACCGAGGATGCTCCCGATCTCATGGCATCCATCTCTATAGCCTCGGTTAAGGAAACCACAAACAATGTACACGTGTTAGGGGCTAAGTTAGGACTGGAAAAGAAGAAAGAATTTCAGTTGCAAGAGACTCTGGTCAAAGAAAAAAATTGTACGAATTTGATGGTTGAAAAATGTGACACCATCATATTAGAGAAGGAGGAACAAAGCAGAAAATTTCAGCATCTAGAGGCTGAAAAGAGAGCACTGGCGATCCAAATAAGATCTCTATAGGAAGAGAAGAAAGACCTTAAAAGTAGGAACTTGAGGCTTGAATCTAAAAAATTTGATGATGTTCAACAAATTGAGGATTTGAAAGAAAATATAGAGAAATTGGAAGAAGGCAGGGAATTGACGGAACGACAATTGGAATTCGTGACCAACAAGGTAGGTGATCTTGGTCCCTTTCATGAGCAGGCATGTGAAATACTTAAGAAGAACCACCAACTCTAGGAACTTATATCAGAAGAGTTGTACAAGTTAAAAGCAATAATGGCCAGGGTCAAAGAGACTAACGTCGAAGCCACTCAGGTTAGAAGGAAAGATGCATGCATTAGTAAATATTTAGAGGAACACATTGTGTGGAGGGAAGGGAAATCAGGTTTTCCGGCAACTCTTCCCCTTAAGTATGTTGCTGAGTATAGAGCAGATGTGCGCACCTTGGTATATTCTAAAGACTGTGGAGCAAAGTTGAACACTGTAACACAGACCACCTATGAACAGTGTAAGAATTTATACCTCAAAATACGAGCTACTCAGGAGGCTTGTCAAATAGTGACACCCCCAAGTATAGAAGAGTTTCTGGATAGAAACAAACATTCATCTGATCCGAGTGATAGACTGAGCACAGAAATTTCCTATGTAAAGAAAGTGGATGCGTTAACCACATAAGATCTAGACCCATTTATCATGCAGGTCGTCGTTCATGCACACCTATTGGAAGAAAGCCTCCAAGCAGCAACAGCAGAAGTGATCATCCTCGAGGAAGAACTCGCCAAGCAAGAGGTTTCTCTTAGATTTCGGCTCCCCTTGGTTGGAAACAGTATTATAAGAGAGGCACAACTTTGGGTGAATTATATAGCCGAGCTAGAAAGAACACAAGCAACAAACCAAGTAACAAATTGAGCAACCCCAGCAGCACCAACAGTTCCAGTATTGACGCGAGCTATAGCAGAAGTCCCAGACCCAAGAGTGATGCCCATTCGAGAATATTCCATTTTATTATATATCTGCTAAAGTGGCCATCACATCTTCTTGGAATTTGTATATCTTTAGAATATTAAAATGACATTTGGAATTTAGTCCCTGTTATTTTTGCAATATTGTTGGGGATTTTTATTTATTTTTGTAAATTAAGCACTACATGACAAATTAGAGGAATGTGAAAGGTTAGGGTATAGGTGGTAGATCTTGGAGCATTTTGTAAATGTATATATAGCTAGTTAGAGAAGAAGTAAGGGAATTTTGGCAGGTGAAAGAATTTCGTGTGTATGAGAACTACTTCAGCTACATGAATAGAGAAACGATTTGGACCTGTGAAAGCTGGTGCATTGTATTGCTTTGAGTTGTGATGAATAATTGCCGAACTAGTTCGACAATTTCTATATACATTCAGTGAGATCTTTCCTAGCCTATGTGAATTAATTCTATGCTGTGAATGATTTTACTTCTTGGCAAATTTCTATACCTTATGAGTGATGGAATGTTTTAATATAATTAGAGCTATATTTGATATCATTTATATTCTGCTGAAAATGCTTTTATGGGATTAAATGGCTATCTGTTTCAATCTTTAAAGGTTACTTTTAGTTTAATGCTCTTAATTTAAAGTTATGCTCCTTGCAAGGATAGGTTAATTTAGATTTAAATAGCTTAGAACAGATTTGTTTAACGCGTGCATTTAATTTAGGTCATATGCATATCATCTTTAATATAAAATATATAAATGGTGGATCGGGCCGCAACCTATAAAATAAGCAAATATTTAAAACTCACACGGTAGCCGGATCATTAACTGGACGGATTCCCTAAACCAAACGGTGGGCGATCTAATTGGGATCGCTTACAGGGGAGAATCCCTTGCTGATTGATGCTATGATTTTCGAGGCATCAATAGTTTTGGGCGCTAGAAGGAGGGCCACCAGTGCATGGCTGGAAGAAGAGACCCTTTTGTTAGAAACTTTTCCACTGAGAACCCATCTGAAACAGCTATCCCAGACATTCCATATCTGGAATCAAGAAATCCAGAAAATCTTAATTCTGAGACAGAACAACAAGAAACATTGTATGCTTGTTATAGGTCAAACTTGCACCTCTCCGTCCGTGATCACCCTGAGCTGCTGATCACACAAAAGGACAACTTGGATGGAGGAGCATGTTGACCTTGGATGATATGACAACTCATTCCATTTTCCTGACATTATTGGAAAACCCCAAAAAATATCATTTTGAGATATGAGTGCTACTCTACTCCAAGAGACTAGCGCCCATACGCTACTCCACTGTATAATCGTAGTGCCCATATCCCAGTATACACTACTCCTTCTCAGCATAGTAGTGCTCGCAATATAAAATCGAATGAGCGCTAGTTGTTAAGCGCTAGGGTAGCGCCCTATACGCTACTCCACTGAACAAGAGTCGCGGACATCTTAAAAGATGATTAAAAAATAAATTAATTTCTCGAGGAGGATTAGTTGATGGTAGTTTCCTAACTCCCCCAACTTCCTCCATAACTACATATCGACCTGAACTGCTTCTTTAATCCTATAAATACCAAGAAGGTTAAAGGAGAAGGGTTAGAAATTGGAGATAGTAAGAGTGATTAATGGAAAAACTTTGAAGAAGCTTGCATTGGAGGAGTTGATGCTGAAGACATCCAAGCCAGAGAAGAGCCAGAGCCCAGAATCTAGTTGCAGGAGCCTGTTTCATGATTAGGTATACTTGTACATCATTCTACTTTTGACTAATAAAGGTTGAAGTGTCTTTCTTATTCCAATTTGAATGTGTTATGAAATGGCATCTTAATTGGATCTGTTTTGGTCAATGTTGAATGTTAAACATTGTTTTTGTTTCTTTCAAGCTTTATATATTGCCCAAAATGTTTTGAGAAAGGTATTGTTATTGCAGGTTTGCTGAAGGAAAGGTAGATTTGGAAGTTGAACACGAGATCAAGTCAAGGCTAGGATCAGACTTCGATTAAAAGGTATGTTCCCAAGATCTACAACTTCTTTCTTTTTTGTAAATGTCTCTATAATAGCATCAATGCACTTACCTGTCACCCCAACCAAGTTGATAGCATTAGTTTCCTTGCTATAGGGTAGATTTTCCCGCCAACAGACTGGTGACTCTGCTGGGGAAATAGATTTTTTGGCTTTAGGAAACCTTGTTCTTGTGTGTCTTCTCAGATTGTTTTGACTTCTTTGATGTGTCATGAAACTTTATAGGTATCCCTTGCCTGTTTCTTGCATGCTTTCATCAGTTTTTGATACCTTCCAAAGTCAGTTTTCAAGCCGTTGAGATATGAGCGCTACTCTGCTATATATACAATAGCGCCCATACGCTACTGTGCTATATATACAGTAGCGCCCATTTCAGTAGGGGTGCGAGTTGCTCTACTACACAGTAGAGTACACTTTCTGAAGCATTCCTTTTTGGTTTGCTTGTGTTTTAAAACTTTTGGTGATTTGCTGACTGTGTTGTAGGATCCCTTTGATGGTTGCATGAGGTTTTTAACCTTTGGTCAAGTCATAGAACCTTTCCTTAAAGTTTTTTCCATTTTTTGAACCGCTTGTTGACCGTGGGAATTTTTGAACCGTTTATTGACTTTTTGAAGACTAGGGAGTGTTTGGTGTTGAGCACTTCCACTTTTTTAGACCCTGACTACCTATTGCTAGCTTACAAACCTGCATACTCCTGTATCTGTTGTTTGTGGTGACGTTTGTCTGCTCTCTACTACTCCCATCCTTTGTTTTAGGGTTTGGTCCTTGCTAGAGTCTCTAGGGTGTCTTCTTTTTCGGTCAAGTTTCATTCTTCCGAGACTTCTTGTCTTTTTGCTGGTTGCAAGTGCTTTTAAACAGCTGTAGGCTAGTTCATTTCTCAGTTTCTTTGTGTTAGTAAGGCAGCTTGCTTGTCTACTTGTGCTTGGCATAGTGGTCTTCCTAGGGATAGATACTTTAGGTCAGTCCTTTTGTGTCTTTCTCCTTTGTTTTCTTTCACTTTGTTCTCAAGTTTATAGGCTTTTTCTTTGTAAAAAACCTGTAGATCAAGTCTTTTTCGAGCTAGGGTTTCGACAGCTATAGGCCTAATAACTTTTAGCCATACTTACACACAGTGCATATAAAGTTTTATTTTTGCTTCCCATTTTTATATAGTTCTTTTTCGTTTATTGAAAAAGCAAAAAAAATTGGTATTTTAAGCTTAAATAGAATTTGTTTTTGTTATTACAAGATAACTTAGTGTATTTTGTATAATTTCCAAAAAGAAAACAAATTTTTTTTTAAGTAGGTTTGCTTAGATTTTCAGTTTTGGAAAGAAGTAAATGAAAAAATGAAAAGATCTTTGTTGTAGAAATTTTTGATATTATTGCGCTTTTGTTTTCTTGTCATAACCACGCCACACAAAAGCACTACCCTTTTTGAGTAATAAAAGCCCTAAAATTTGTTAATAAAATGAAATAAAAACATTTTTTCTTTTTAGGGTACACTACACCAACTAGTTTTGGTTACGGTCTTGGGTTTAAATCACCTTAAACCACCCAAGATCACACATTGCGCAAAAATCGTAGTGAGACTATCATAGGTAAATCCACCTCACTCAAAATTTGCCTTGGATCTATGCAGTAGGTCATTGCGAGATCAGTTTGTGGGAATACTCCTCCTACTTACTGTTCGAGCATACGCCAGGATTGGATTGCGTATTGGGGACTCTTTCGAGTTTCGGGCTTAGCTACCCTGCCCATGCTTTCTGATTCGACCGGTGACTGTTCCCCCAGGAATTTTCAGTGTTGTGGTATCCATAGTATCTGACTCTAGGTTCATACACAGGTGACAGTAGAGGGTATATCTGCTGTACCTAAGACAGACGTGGGAGGAAACCCCTTGCAGGTCTTTGGGAGGGCGGTTGGGTGATTCCAGCGCTTGCACCCTTAGTCATTGTATTGTGGACCCCGGGTAACTGTCTTTCTTCCTTCGTTGATTTGTTCTGGGCCCTCATCATTCCAGACTCTTCTCTGAAAGGCACCTTTGTTTGCCTGGTTTGTATACTTAGGACTTTTTTAGTTGGCGTGCTGTTTGCCCCCTAGTTGTAGTGGCCACTAGGTTCTAGTCTGTTATTTTATATTTATAATAACGGAGAATCAACAACCCCGTAGATCGAGGAAGATTCAAAACCTTCCACCAGTTAGGACAGAACCTATACAACCAGCTAGACGACAGTGGGTAAACCCCGGTATTTTTTCAGAAATTACTCCTGAAACTGAATTACCTGAAGAAATACTTGTAACAAAAAACCTTGAAATTGAGGTTCCTGAGGAACCACTACTAGGTACCACAGATCAACAACACTTTAGTACAGTTGAGGTGGAAGATCTTACTTCCGCGGAGTATAGCACTCCTTTCAATCCTCCTTTAACTAATACTAGAATTTCGCTTCTGTCACCTGTTGGTTTCCAGCATCCCCTTTTCAGTGCAGATCTTTCCTTCCCCGGACATCTGATGTCTAACTCAGGAGGTGAACAGGGGATTCCCCAAACTCCCACTTTAGGTATGAACACCAACACAGTTAACCCTTCTTTTACTGCTACACCTAGTCAGGCACAAACTACATCTGTGCCTACCCCATCTTTCAGTTTCAACACTAGTACATTAGGTATGCCTAGTTTTACAACGATGGCATCTATTCCTACACCTACTGTTGGAGCTAGCAGTACGACCAACTGTGCAACACCTTCTGCTTCTCAATCGTTATATCAGATTCCTAGTACTTGGGTTTCCACACATGTGGTAGGACCAAGTGTTTCTGCAAACATGCCAGTCATGGGCACCATGACTGCACCGTCCACATCAACTTCTGCTGGTTTCAATACCTTTGTAGGCCCTAACATGAACCAAAGTAACATGCCTGCAGGTAACACCCCTTTTTCCTTATTTTCAGGGGGAGGGGGCAATATATTTAACCAGCAATATGGCGGGGCTAACACCCAGCCACAGCGGACGAATCTGCAAAGCACTAATCCACTTTCGTATGGGTGGGGAAATTTTAGTAACTCTTTCATACAACAACAATAGATGCCAGGGGGCAACCCCTACCAACAGTTAACTGGGGGCAACCCCTATCAACAAATGGTAGGTGGTAACTCCTATCAGCACATGGCCGGAGGTAACCCTTATCACCAGATGGCTGGGGGAAACCCCTACCAACATTTCATGGGTCAAACGATGGGTGGTTCCCATTATCAAGTACCATCTTACCGGCCTCGTCTACCATTTCTGGCAACCTTAAATTTGCCAGACCTTTCTAAACTGACAAATGATCCTGTGTGTCATAACGCCACATGGCCATCAGTTCCCACCAAATTACCTTCGGATATTCCAAAATTCGAAGGCAAAACAGGTGAAGATCCTGGTGACCATGTCACTACCTTCCACCTATGGTGTTCTTGCAATTCGTTAAACAAGGATTCCATCAGATTGAGATTGTTTCAAAGGACCTTAACTGGTCCTGCAGCCAAATGGTACATTGAGTTACCTGCGGCTACTTTCTCTAGTTTTGGGGATCTAGCAACCGTCTTTTTGAACCACTTCCAGCTTCCTGTTCGGTATGATGCCGGAACAGAACTTTTGTCGACTTTTAGACAAAATAAATCCACTCACTTATCTGACCACATTCAGGAGTGGCGAAGACGGAAGAGGCTCATTAAGGCCAACATACCTCCGGAGTTCCTGCTTGAGTGGTACTTGA
The DNA here is from genome assembly GCA_027924585.1 of Larix kaempferi. Lineage (NCBI taxonomy): Eukaryota > Viridiplantae > Streptophyta > Pinopsida > Pinales > Pinaceae > Larix > Larix kaempferi. Next base: position 6,754,645 of record BSBM01000160.1, read on the forward strand.
AATCACTCCTTCCTTATATTTCTAAGGAAGTAGCGACATCTGGAGTATCCAATGAAGAAGAAGCCATCTTAAGGACTCAACAGTTAGACCTTGTTTATGCACAATCTGGTCTACTGTACGAGATTATACCTGATGCACCAAGATCAAATACTGATCTGAGTAGACCCAAACCTGGACCACATGTTGACGGCATAGTGGGTTCAGTTTACTCTGTAGCCTTCGAAGCGCTGACTAAACAGGTTCACGCCTTATCAGTCAAACAATCGACTGCGTATTTTTCTTCTGTCACAACCTCTCCTTCTACTTCTGAGCCTGTCAATCAGGTCCAGAACAATCAAAAGGGCCCTCGGCAGCCCAACAACAAAAAGAAGGGCAAGAAAGGAGAGGGGAACCAACAAAAGCCTAAAAAAGACAATGCCGAAGAGGGTAACAAAGAGGAAAAGAAGGTTAAGTTCCCTTGTAAACTTTGCAAGCAGAACCACCTTACTCACCAATGCCCTCTGCTTGAAGAAGCCCAGAAGCTCTTAAGAGAAAAGAAGCCTGCCATGCTGAAAGATCCATTTCCTAAAGGGAAAGGCTCAACTTCTGGCACCTCCAAAACTGGGGGCACTTCACACGCTTCGGTTGATCAAACATTTATAAACATGGTTAATTCGGATGCACTTTTGCAAGCTAGAGCCAGGAACTATACCCCGGAAACGCAGAAAAAGGATAAGGAGATTCCTGAATCCTCCACTCCACTCCACATACCTATGGACCCAATGCCCAAGATTCCAAAAGGTGTCTTGAAGAGGGCATCGCACAATCCCAACACATGGGCTACTTCTAACTACAATGTGGTTGAAGATTTAGCCCAAACCCCTTGTGCCATGTCTACTCTAGAAGTCTTGCAGAGTTGTCCTTTACAACGAAATGCACTTCTGGCAGCTATTGGGAGTATGGAATCCTCCAATATGTCTGCGTGATTTGACATGACTGACGTCAAATACCGGTTTCCCTATCACGTTTCCCTTCAGATTGAGGTCATTCATGGTCCAATGACCATTAGACGAGCTGTAGCAGATGAGGGAGCGTCGACTTGCGTAATGTCGATTTCCTGTTGGAAAGCTTTAGTTTCTCCTGATTTAGCCCCTTCCAACACACTGCTTACTGCATTTGATGGCAGAACTTTCCGTCCACATGGATTTTTTCCATCATTTGATGTCACTTTGGCCGGTAAGACAGTTGCTGTTGAAGTAGAAGTTCTGGACGCCCCGCTTGATTACAATATGTTATTGGGCAGGAGTTGGACATATGCCATGCGAGCTATTGCATCGGCAGTTTTTCGAGTAGTCATGTTCCTATTTGAAGGTAAGATCGTCACAGTTGATCAACTTTCTTTTACTCAGAGAAACAACCAGACTTCTTCGGAAACCACGATTCCATTGGTTGATCAAACCGCCCCGGTTAAGGAGATTTTAGGAGCAGGGTTGTATGGTTCGTTAATAGGCACTTTCGACATCCCCTCCCCTGTTCTTTTTATGCGTTCTGATGTGGGTACTGCCACCGAAACATTTACGGTGAGTTTAAGAACTGATCCTTGGATCCTTCCTACCATGTCAGAACCTTGTGTGCCTCCCTCCATTGCAGAAGTGGCCTATATGGAAACTCAACACGCTGCAATGGAACATATCATGACTCCACCAGTCTCTATTGAGTGAGATATGGACTATGCTCCGGCGTGGTCACTGAATTCTACTCACTCATTCGATTGTTTAGATACGGTTTTGCCATATGATGAAGCCATATTAAAAGTTATGATGGGCCTGGACCAACCTTGGGAACATATGCATCATAGGTCCTACATACTTCCAGATCTAGACATAATTGAGAGAGGAGAATTCCCTGTGAGACCCGGTGGATTGGTTGATTTGTCATCTTCTCCTTCTACTTCAAGAGCTGTTTATGCTGAAGGAAATATGGCCAATATATAGAGAACAATTCCAATCAACATTTCCACCAAACCCGGGGTCGTGGAAAATATTTTTATTGGTGCAGACTGTTCTCCAGAAGAGATAGCTCTGTATACAAAAAATTTAAAGAATTCCGCGACATTTTTGCCTGGTCATATGAGGAGATGCCAGGTATTGACCCAACCATTGTGGAGCATGTCATCACGACATACCCTAACGTGAAACCTATGAGACAAAAGCTCCGTCCCGTAAACCCTAGAAAAGCAGCCGCCATCAAGGCGGAGGTTGAAAAGTTGCTCAAAGCCGGTTTCATTTATTCGATCGATATGACGGAATGGGTTTCAAACCCCGTTCCAGTTGATAAAAAGCAAGGCACTATTAGAGTTTGTACTGACTTCCGGGATTTGAACAAAGCTTGTCCGAAAGACAACTATCCCACACCATTTATCGATCAAATCATAGATTCTTGTGTGGGACATGAGATGTTCTCTTTCATGGATGGTTTTTCGGGATACAATCAAATAGAAATCAAACCCGAAGACCAGCATAAAACAACTTTCATTTTCCTGTGGGGGACCTTTGCTTATGGGAAAATGCCATTTGGCTTGAAGAATGCTGGAGCTACCTTCCAGCGAGCGATGAATTTTGCTTTTCATGATATCAAACACATTGTAGATCCTTACTTGGATGATCTCCCAGCGCGATCTCGAAAGCGACAGGACCATCCGGCCCACCTTAGACAAGTGTTTGAAAGATGCAGAAAATATAAGATTCGTTTGAATCCGAATAAATGTGTGTTTTGTGTCGAATCGGGACGTTTACTGGGTTTCATTGTCTCTAATCGTGGTATAATGGTTGACCCACTTAAAGTAGAGGCGATTGTAAATCTGCCTCCTCCTTGCACCTTGCGACAACTTCAAAGTCTGCAAGGCATGTCTAATTTATTACGGTGATTTATCATAAACTACGCCAAAATTACCAAAGGTTTTATGAGGCTACTCAAACAAGATTCCTACTTTGTGTAGGACGAAGCTGCACAAGCATCCTTTGAAGCTTTAAAAAAGGCACTCCTTTCAGCACCCTTGTTGAGCCCGCCAGATTACTCAAAAGATTTTCTTTTATACCTGGCAGCGTCTCTTACTACAATTGGTATAGTTTTGGTTCAGGAAGACGATATGTTCCAAGAACATGTTGTCTACTATCTTTCTCGCGCATTGATAGCCCCTGAGGTTAAATACTCGCACGTTGAGATGTTAGCACTTGCTGCGGTCTATGCGGTACAAAGGCTTCATCACTATATACTTTTACGAACTACTACAATGATAGCAGAAGTCAATCCTTTCCAGTACGTTCTCACCCGACGAATCATCGGTGGGAAATACAATAAATGGATTGTAATTCTACAAGAATTCGATTTGGTATTCCAATCAGCCAAGTCGAAAAAATCACTAGTGTTCGCTGAATTAATCTCATAATTTCCAAGTGACCTAGAATGCATTGAGGAAGAAACATCATTCCCTGACGAACATATCTTCCTCATTGCCTCCTATGACCCATGGTACGGAGATATCTTAATATATCTCCAAACTTTGAGGTGTCCTACCACTTTTTCCCGAGAAGAGCGACGCAAGCTTAAAAGCCATGCGAAGAACTACCTTATTATCTCAGATACTTTATATCGACGTGGGGTAGATTCCATTTTACGACGTTGCTTAACTCAGGAAGAAGCTGAAGCAGTATTAAATGATTCCCACAGTGGAGCTTGTGGGGGACATCTTTCCGGGTTGGTGACAGCTCAGAAGATACTACGTGCCAGATCATTTTGGCCCACGATCTTTAAAGATTGTGTGGAAGCAGTGAAACACTGTCGACCATGTCAGTTCTTCACTAAGAAAATGAGGGCACACCCAGCTCCTCTTCATCCTGTAATTACAGCAGGTCCCTTCACAAAATGGGGGGTTGATTTCATGACATGTAATCTAGTTTCAGCTGGAGGACATCATTACATCATTGTTGCCATTGACTACTTTACTAAGTGGGCAGAGGCAATGCCTACTGTTAAGGCGGATGGAGAAACTGCCGCTTATTTCGTGTTTAATCAGATCATACCACGGTTTGGCATACCTAAAGAGATAGTGACTGATCATGGCAGTCATTTCCAAAATAGCATGATGACTGAGTTATATACAATGCTTGGTTTTCGACAAGAACATTCGTCTTCATACTATCCTCAGGCGAATGGACAAGTTGAAGCAGTGAACAAAACTTTAAAGGTTATACTACAAAGAATTGTTAATGCCAGTAGGAATAACTGGCACATCATGCTGTACCCGGCTCTTTGGGCTTACCGAGCCAACGTTAATACTGCTACCAGTTTCTATCCCTTCCAACTTGTGCATGGGATAGAAGCAGTTGTGCCGATTGAATGCGAGATTCCTTCGCTAAAACTAGCAGTTCAGTTACTACCCGATACTTCAATACTTGAAGAACGTTTGTTACACTTCGAACATTTAGATGAACAATGTCTGGATGTGCTTACAACAAATGAGGTTCACAAAAAACGAGTCAAAGGACAGTACGGCAAATCTGTTAAACCTAGGGTTTTCATTGAAGGAGATTTGGTCTTACTTTGGGATCAAGACAAAGAACCTTTAGGACCTAGAAAATTCAAATCCAGGTGGCTCGGACCTTTTATAATTTCTAAAGTATTGAAGAAAGGTGCCTATGAACTGGTAGATCACGAAGGTAATAAGTTGGCTGAGCCTAGAAATGGGCTCTACCTGAAGAAGTACTACACCTAAGCTGAAATACTTTTTCTTGTAACATAGTTGTATATTTTTGTAAAGATAGCTTTGTTATGCTCGTTAGGTAATATTATGTGTGTTCCTCGTTTCGTGTACCAGATGTCAACCGCACATTTCTTAGGATTTGCTGATGGCGCCAGTCGCCACACCTACTAGTTGGCTGCAGCAGCTTGGGTCATTTATTCACCCGCTGACCAACTTGTCTCTTCGGGGGGGGTTTGTTTGGGACCTACCACGAATAATGTAGCTGAATACAATGCAGTTATAGAACTTCTCCGAGATGCTCTCAGTCATGGCATTTCGTACCTGGAGGTAAGGCTTGACTCACAATTAATTGTATTTTAGTTAACAGGTGTTTATCAGATTAGAGATCCAGGATTGCTATGTCAGTTTCTACGAGTTAGACTATTGGAAAGACAATTTCATTCTATCAGATATGAACACATTCTGAGAAGTTTAAACACTTTAGCTGATTCATTAGCAAACTATGTGTTAGACTGGCATTTGCATCACACATTGTCATAAACAACATTACACACATAAAATTAAAACGCATACACATGTAAATAACCGATACTGTATATAACTGGTACCGTATCAAAAAATATGAGTTTTGAGTCATGAGTCTCTCAAGTCAAGTCATAAAAGTACAAAAGATGGGAATAGTAGCCTCAAAAATATATACATAGAATGTTTTCTTCTCCTATGGAGAAGGAGGGACCTCCTCATCATCTACCGCATTGCGATAGCATATGACTAGTCTGGAAACCCGCCACAGCAACCTAAGCCATGCTGGGGGCACCCCAACAACATATTCCTGCATGTCAACAGGTATCTGGTCCATGCGACATGCAGGAATCTCATGAGTCAACCGACTCATTTTCCTCTCCAGGGTTCCCAACATAGCATACGCTGCGGTAATATCAGCTGGCCTCACATAGATGGTAGGATGGCCCTCAGGACGAACGGGCCCAACATCTGCATATGACACTTGATTAGAACTCCATAACTCATTCATAAAAATCAAATACTTGAAAAAGTTTGAAAAAATTAAATAAATTCTCAAAATTTAAACATACCAATATCTCCCCAGGCTCCACCTGGTGGAAGCACCAGCTCTGGATCGTGACGGAAATCCAATCCAGCATAAGGAAACTGCTCAAAAGTGGGTACTTGCCTCTCCCACCACCCCCAGAAGTCATTAGTATGGTAACAATAGTGACTTTCCCCACCACCCTGGTGGAGGAAAATGTCACCCCAACGGCCTAGTCTAGGCTCACGGGGGTTAACCTGTGGTAGAGGCATCCCCAAACTAATAGCAGGCATCCTCTCAAAGAAGAAAGTACATAAAATACTTCCGTACCCAAAATTCTTCATTGCGCCGGATTTGCAACCTGTCAATTGAGATTTCATGTTTGCCAGCAAACTAGTACTCCAATCATAAACATGACCATGCAAGCATTGTACACCAATATGCATCGAATGCCTGGAAGCTAAGTGTTGTGATGCACTACCATCTACTCGGTTGATCATGCTCACTATCACTTTCAGAGGGAGACCATCAATAGTTGAAATCAAGACTTGGCTTCCCGATTTTTCTGCTCCGGCAACACAGTATGTATTCACATATTCTTTCACTGATCGTGCACCCAAACGAGAAGACCCTTTCAGGTTGATTACATCTCCTCACCTTGAGAGACCAGTAATAAAGTATATGTCATCAACGGTGAGTTCCAATGTTTGCCCACGGATGACAAAGGTGTTGGTATCCACATCCCAATACTGAATCAGTCTTCGAAACAGTTTGTTTAATGCCCTCATGTTTACGGTTTGATAAAACTTCAACAAACCGCATCTTCGGAGCGCATGGAGGGTAGCCGGATCTTGCATGGCTAACCTATCCATGTCTTCATGCTCCCTCTCCCTCCATTGAAGGACCATCCTGCACAAAAAACCAAAAATTTTCGAGTCTCGGCACTTGTGTATGAATTTTCAAGTATGTACGCTACTGTGTATACTACACAGTAGCGTGTAGGTGCTACTCTGTTTGAGCAAAGTAGCGCCCATCGCGTTTATACGCTACTCTTGTGTTTACACAGTAGTGCCCGCGCATAAAAACTTATGAGCATTGCATTGCAAGCTATTTTTGCTCAAAATTTTAAAAATAAACCATGAAATTGCAAGTCAGGGAGATTTCTACTTACTTGGTGGAGGAAGTTTAGTGGTTGGATGCTCGGTTTGATCGCAGTGGAGATTTGAAATTCGCAAAATGTTGCCCAATTTTTGCCCTACAACACAAATTGAAAATTGATTTTTTAACAATGAAATTATATATAAATTGGATTTTGATTTTTACCCATAATTGTTATTTTTCCATAGTTTCAAAACTTTCAAGAAACCCTAATTAATCAATTGAAACACACAATACGGTATAACACTGATCCAAGCTCATTTTTCACTTATTTGTTGTCGGATTCGTCTCCTAAGCTCAAACTTCTTGATGATAAACCTTGTCAGTTAGCTAAACATTCCGAATTCATATATCATTCGATATTTTTGCCGCATCAACTAATATTTTGTTGAAGACCTAGTTTTGGCAGGGCATGAAGCTATGATCCTAGAAGCTGACCTTTAAGTCATTTTAAGCTCTTGTTTGGACTATTTAAACCTAAACAAGATCGCCAAGCAAACTTGTCCTCTTCGAGCTCGTTAAAGTATCTGAAGGCTCATCCACTCAGGTATAGAATTACCCCTTTTTCCGGGCCTAAGTGGATAATTTATGGAAAAGGTATACTCTAGGTATACTCCTGTATGCGCTAGAAGAGTTCTCCTTTCATTGTTTTATACTTTTTCGGGGGAGGAGACTAACTGCACGAAAAAGGACCTTTTGGAGTCTCTCTTTAGGGTTTTCAGACTCTCTAAACATGAAAATACCAAGCGAGCATTCACCTACTCGGGCTCGATGTGAAATCCACGAGAGGGTAAGTAGAGGACTGTTTAAGTTTTTCAACTCTATAAACAAGAAAACACCGCCGAGCACAGACCAATCCGGGCTCGATATAAAATCCATGGATAGGTGAAAAGAGGATTGTTTAAGTTTTTCAGACTCTATAAACAGGAAAACACCGACTAGCATTAATTTGCTTGGGCTCGATACTAAAATCCAGGAGCAGGTATATGGAGTTATTGTTTAAGTTTTTCAGACTCCTTAAAATTGAAAACACCGGCAAGTAAGAACAGATCTCGGCTCGATATTAAAATCTAGAGATCAGTACATATAGAGTAATCTTCTATCTCTTCTTCGAACTCTATAAATAATGAAGAAGGTACTGAGTCTTCCTCCCATGGGCTCGTTAAATTTTTTACATGGTTGGACCTATTGAGTTTTCATTCTTTCTTGGACTCATTAAAACAACAAGAAGGGTATTTTTTTATCTAAAAAGAATAAGGAACGGGAAAGACATATCATATCTTCATTGTCAAAGGAAGTTTTCAGTCAAGTTCTATCCTTGAACACAACACCTACTTGAGTCTATCTTGTCGGTTGGGTTTAGTTTTTGGCCTCAGGGTGAACCTTTCCTCCGAGTTATTTACTCCCCCGGTTGGTTATTCTTCCAACCATATGGAGGGTCTGCTAATGTCTCTTACATTTCAGACTTATTTACCCCATTATGTCGGAAACTGCCTGAGTCACTTTGTGTCGTGCTCAATGTTCAAGGATATACCCTGTGTCGGCCATTCTGTAGTTTACCTTGACCTCATGTGTCGGCCTTCCTAGCGTCAGTCTTGTTGCATATTATTCCATATCATCTCTTCCCAGTTGAGTGTTCCTCGAGTTGGATGATGGAGGATGCCTTAAGGCCTCCCTTCCAATGGAATTCTTCCCATCGACACCAAATCATTATTCTGGGATTGAAGTTTCGAGTTTCGGTTAGTACCTTGGAGATTGCAGTCACCAGTGGCAATTTTCCTCGCTGTTGAATGATGAGAATACATTAATGTCTCTTCTTCGACAGGATTCCCAAGTGTTCGAATCCAAGTCCATCTATTCACATTTGGTGAATCGTACTTGGTACCTTGGACCCCATCATCATTATCAGTGGAAGTCCTCGCGTTTGTTAACGGTATACATCAATGACCGGTAATCAAACGACACCCCCCATGTTCGACTATCAACTCATCTATTCACATGGTTCGGGGTTTGTACCTAGGGTTATTGTGGGATGAAGACCTTGGGATTTTGGATGACATTATCTCCTTTTTGTTATCACCCAAGTTGCGCAAGACTGAGCCTCACTTATATTCGGCTCTCCATGAGACATAGATCCAGTTTGTTGTTATGGCTATGATCTCTCAGTTTGACATGGATCCACGCTTGTATTTCAAGTGGCCATGCTTTTATATACATCTCCTTGTTATGTATCGGAGATCATGTTGTATCACACTACACATCTATAAGTTGTCAAAAATGTAATTGCTCGCTGACCTTGATCTTTGTTGTAGGTTTCTTGTGACTTGTTTTCTGCGGTTCTTTGCTCCTCCTCTGGATTTGGACTGTAATGTATTTCGGCCATCGTTTCCCTCTGACCTCACACATTAGGGGGCATCTGTTATAGGTCAAACTTGCACCTCTCCGTTTGTGATCACCCTAAGCTGCTGATCACACAAAAGGACAACTTGGATGGAGGAGCATGTTGACCTTGGATGATATGACAACTCATTCCATTTTCCTGACATTATTGGAAAACCCCCAAAAATATCATTTTGAGATATGAGCGCTACTCTACTCAAAGAGACTATCACCTAAACGCTACTCCACTGTCTAATAGTAGCGCCCATATCCCAGTATATGCTACTCCTTCTCAGCATAGTAGCGCTCGCAATATAAAATCGAATGAGCGCTAGTTGTTAAGCACTAGGGTAGTGCCCTATACGCTAATCCACTGAACAAGAGTCGCGGACATCTTAAAAGATGATTAAAAAATAAATTAATTTCTCGAGGAGGATTAGTTGATGGTAGTTTCCTAACTCCCCAACTTCCTCCATAACTACATATCGACCTGAACTTCTTCTTTAATCCTATAAATACCAAGAAGGTTAAAGGAGAAGAGTTAGAAATTGGAGATAGTAAGAGTGATTAATGGAAAAACTTTGAAGAAGCTTGCATTGGAGGAGTTGATGCTGAAGACATCCAATCCAGAGAAAAGCCAGAGCCCAGAATCTAGTTGCAGGAGCCTGTTTCATGATCAGGTATACTTGTACATCATTCTACTTTTGACTAATAAAGGTTGAAGTGTCTTTCTTGTTCCAATTTGAATGTGTTATGAAATGGCATCTTAATTGGATCTGTTTTGGTCAATGCTGAATGTTAAACATTGTTTTTGTTTCTTTCAAGCTTTATATATTGCCCAAAATGTTTTGAGAAAGTTATTGTTATTGCAGGTTTGCTGAAGGAAAGGTAGATTTGGAAGTTGAACACGAGATCAAGTCAAGGATAGGATCAGACTTCGATTAAAAGGTATGTTCCCAAGATCTACAACTTCTTTCTTTTTTGTAAATGTCTCTGTAATAGCATCAATGCACTTACCTGTCACCCCAACAAGGTTTATAGCATTAGTTTCCTTGCTATAGGGTAGATTTGTCCGTCAACAATGCTGTCCCTTTTGAAGAAGTAAACCGCTTTAGAAGACATACCTGTTCCTACGTTAGAAGCCTAGGAGGATTAACTATCGTTCCTTTGCTTCTCAGTGTAAGAGCTCCGAGAAAAAACCCTTAATGCAATAGAGATTCTGTTTTGGTTCAAAGTATAGAAGAATTATTGGATTTATCTCTAGAAGAAATTACTGAACCGTTCGACGAGGTCAGGCTCGAGACTCCCACAAATCAATACTAGCCACACACTATGTTGACACTCAATAAAATTTTTGGTTAATTATCTTTTGGCGACACTGATGGTGCAAAAATAGATCAGTTTCATAAGGGAGGTTTCAAACTTGGCCAAGAAAAAACATCTTTGTCCTCAGGCGTACAAAAGGAGAAAAAAATTTATGTTTTCATGAAAAACCTAGGCCAAAACTCATGAAGAAAGAGGTTTGATATTCTAAAGGAAAAGAACCATGTATGGAGAAAGAGTCCCATAGTTTTTCATAGTTGGAAGTTTTATGAAAAAGAAGGGGGCTTCAATATTTTATTTACCAAAATTAAAACTTTATGAAGGGTTTTGATTTTTTAAAACTTTTCTAAGGTTTTTTATAAAAATGGTATGGCTAAACTTTAATTAAAGTTATTAGCCTAAAGTTAGTCATATTTTTAATTGGGCCAATAGTTAAATAAATTTTGATCAAAATGTATTAAGCGCCCAACACCGAGGGATTTCACCATGAAACCAAGCGCCACAACAAAGAAAACCCATGTATTTTACATCGTCCAAGTGCCCAATTCCAAAGGATTCTTTCTTTTGTCACTTGATATATGATATGAAATTATAAGATATATAAAAAATGAAGAACATTCCTTCGTTTTGCATGTGGGACAAATCCCCTAAAAGAAAAATAAAAGAAGAAGTGGCATTATTTGGTCATTGAAACGTACAGTAGGAATATGATGAGATCGACGGTGCAGCATTGATAAGCCAGATGGACGGCTCATGATGTATTCCGCATCATCCACATGTTCGGGAGATAAAGACGATTGGTGGGTGCGGTAAGAAACCACCTTCATACGTGTCGCTCTCCAAACTCATCCGCATATGTAAAAAATGGTATTGTAAACTACTCTATAGGCCATGCGATACCGTCTTCAGCAATATAAACCATTGGCGGGAGTATAAAAAGGGTAGGTAGTCTCCTCCTTTGGCATCTTATCATTTTAAACGGAGCACCAAAACCCTAACACTCTTCATCCAAATGAGAGAGATATTTGTAACGAGCTGGAGAATGTGTAACAAACGCTTTCTGCATGGTTTTCTGGATTTTTTCATGTTCATCATATTTCTAGCACAGAAGTCTCAAAGCAAAGAAATCGTGTTCCCGTCATCACACCTGTGCACAAGCCAAGCGTCATCTATCATTTGCAAAATTGTATACACAGAGGTTTGTATAGCTCAACATATTGATGGTCACATTTGTAAACATTTGCATTTGCAACGAAGGAGAAAAACCGTAAAAGATATCGCATAGGTATTTTTTGTGAGCAAAAATATACAACCGCGAAATTTTGGACAAAAATAGGGTATTCTCCTGGAGCGACCGATAGTACCAACAGAGATGCTCGATATCAAGTTATAGGAGGCATGGTAACATCGTTTTCTGAATGTATTCCATCAAATTTCTGGAGTTGTTGGATGCCAATGAAGCAAATGGTCGTAGGAATGTTACATGGTTTCCTCTGTTGGGTCATTTATAATCTAAAGCTTGAGAAGACATGAAGATCTTTAAAAAGTCCCAGAGGTCGTCAAATTTAGAAGTTTGTCCAGTCGCATCCAGGTTATAAGACTTGACGCGGGATATGTATCTTTTCTGCACTACATTAGCTGTTTCTGGTGATTTTTAGTAGCGTATCAACTCCATCTTTGGGAAGAGCACCTTTGGGAAGAGCACCTTTGGGAAACGTGCTAAGCAGAATATAATGATTACAACACCTCAACCTGTAACAAATTCATTTGGAATTCTTTTGGTAATGCCTCAGATGTCTATTGGCTAAAGCTTGTCACTCAAAGGTCAAAGATCCGCATGAATTCACATAGATACAATACAAGGAAGGATAGCTCCAAAGTATCATTGCCCAGCGATAATGAAGAAGCACCTACCACTCCAAAGGTATGTCATGTTTATCTCAAGAGAAAACCTAAGGGCACTTTTTATTCGACAGCCCAGTCAATCTCCTACTTCTGCTACACGCAAACCAATGGCAAACATGAAGGAAAAGGCCATAACGATTTATGATAAAAATGGGACATCATCATGTGAAAAGGAATTTGCACTAGAACCAGAAGACAACATTGACGAATGGTCAGGTGGTGGTGGTGGCGATACAAACCTTCGAAATAATTCATTGTCATCGAAGTTAGTTGATGCCAATTTAAAATTTGCTTCAAGGTAGAATGGTTTTCATGAGAAGCATAATTACAGAGGTTATGGTTTTGTGAAGATTTTTGGGGAAACTGATGTGAGATGTCTAGATTTAGAAAATGTTACTGAGTTTAACAAATGTGAGGTTCTAGTGTACATGGACGAAAATAAAAAGCCACCTGTGGGTTAGGGATTTAACAAGCCTACAGAAAATAAATTTTTTAAATGTTAAAAATGTTGACAAGAAGACAGGTCAACATCATATCAAATGCTACAGAAGTGGAAAAATTTGAGAAAAGGCTCAAGTGAAAAACAGAAGAGCATCAACAAGCGGGAAAATAATAACTATCAGTTAAAGGAGTGAAAAATTAAAAGGCAATTGGCAGCCATTTTTAGTTTCAAGGATAGGACAGAAACAACATTCCAAATTTTCCCTCATCTTGTAAATGTAGTGATTAGTTATTTATCATTATTTAGTACCGATAGTTTATTTTGAAAACAATACGGTTAGGGTTTCGCTCATGAAGCACTTTTGGTATAAATAATGCAGTTTACAATGTAAAAAGGGTTAAGATTTTCAGTAAGAGGAGACCCATTTCGGGTGTTTTGAAGGGCTTTCAGAAATTAATAAAGATCTCAGAACTGAGCAGATTTTTTGTCAAAGATTCATGTGTTTTTTAAAAATTGAGGTCTGTACCCTTTCCCTTTCTTTACATGTGCAAGTTTACTTTCTTCGTTATGCCTTTCATTATGTCATTTTCTTCTATGCTTAGATGAACGTTCATATAGATTGAGATTCATGTTTCTATGCCTCGATTTATCCGCATCTGAGCATCCATTTATTTCTCTAAAATTGACAATGGATTCATCCTAGTCTGATGCCCGTTGTTAGTAGACTGTCTTTATTTCTTTCCTTGTCACCTACAAAATCTTATTGACTGTAATAAAACAACTATCTTGCCTTTGTATGAAACATTTGTTTGACTGCTGATCTATTATTTTTCTGTTTCTTGACTCCATTGCCCAATGATATCTTATTTCCTGTTTATCTAACCACTTCATTAAAAATCCTTAAGTTTTTATTTATTTTACCAATTGGCCCTTGAGTTTCATTGTCAAACTGCTGTCGTGGTGACATTGGATGGCAGATTTGCTTAGAGAGCCCTCTCTGGCTGAAAGAGGCCAACTTTTCAGTCTAAAGATTGGTTTGAAATAGGTTACCTCGGGGTTTCTTTGATACAGCCCAAGGAAAATCCGAGTGCCAACATTTTGGCGCTGCTACCGGGGAACGAAGGTTTCATTTTCCCTGGGTATGAACGACAAAGTTTTCAGTTTTGATTATTGATGGTGAACAACGGTCAAACATCAGTAAGGTTGTGCATCTTTCACCTGGCAACTCCATCTTAAAGAATCCAAATTTCAGTGACTCCATTGGTGGCATGATCCAGAATCAAGCTTTTAAAGGGAACCGATAGACTCCACTGGGAAATGAGCACATTGTGAAGACATGGAAAGGCATGATGAAAAGACAATGTACTCAAGTTTCATTTTTCTCCAAGACATCTTATCCTTTCTTGTAACTTTTTTCCTGTGTTTTCCTAAGCTTGGCAAAAGAATTTCTCATTGTTTACTATATTCGAAAAAAGACCATATATTTACTCCTGTATACCCTTCTTTAGAAACTGAAAATGTGTCTTCATTCTGTACATATGATTTTGATCAAGATCTTTTACTTGAACCGCATGGCTGTAAGGATCAGCCTTATGAACCTCATGATACTAAAGCTGATAATACATCCTCTCTACATAGTTCAATTTCTTCCAATATCCAAAATCGATATAGGCCACTTCACCTACCTCATGTTCTCCATGATTATCCTCCTAAATACCATAAATACCTTCCTAAATTCGATGGAGAAATCAAAGGCCTTACTGCTGAGAAACATCTTCAAGGCTTTGAAAATTTTCTGGATCTGTTTGAAGTGGATCAGGATGATGTTTGTATGAGGATTTTTGCTCAATATTTCCAGGGAGATGCGAAGAAATGGTTTCGCCATTTATAGCCAGAGTCTATAGACACATGGCAGGGTTTTTCGGATGTGTTCTTGAATTTTTGAGGGAAGAGGAGGTCATGGGACCTAGTCCTTTCAGAATTTTACTCTATGAGGATGCAGGAAGGGGAAGCCTTATCCAGTTTCAACAAGAGGTTCACCAGCGCCTATTATGATATGCCGAAAGAAATTCAGCCCCTGGAGAATGCTGCCAAGTTACATTATGTATCTATTTTTCATTATGATTTCTCTTTTCTTCTCTTGCAAAGAAATCCCTCCAGTTTACAACATATGTTCGTTGATGCTTTAGAAGTTGACGATAATCTTAGAATGTCCAGGAAATTATCGAGCAAAGAAAATGATGAGAGGATTGCAGAAGAATGTGGGTTCGAAGAGAAGTATGGACAAGGAGAAATGGCTTGGCATTCCAGTTTTTCCCGTGACAAACAAAGAGATGATCAGCTAGGTGATGTGACAGAAAAAGGTAACTCTGACTTGTTTTTTGTCAATTACAATCAGCCTGCTGAAATTTCTGTTAATGATGGTTTTAAAGAAAATTTCGGTCCACCTAAGTTTGATAAGTATGAAGAAGATTGCTTGGATATGGAAGCGGTTGAAAACTTTATAAGTTCCATGGCAGTTGGTGAAGAAAATATGATCACTATCCATGATCAGACCTCTGAAAATAAACATGTTGAAAGTGACTGTCTACCCCTCTGTTACGCTTCGTTAGAATTGATAAAACAAAAAATTAAAGCTTCTAATCAAAAAAAGAAATCTATGATGGAGAGCTCCATTAAATTTTTTGAAAGTGGAATTAAAGAAGAAGAAGAACAAGTCTGTCATCATGCCCAAGAAGCTGGAGTTTTCCATAGGGTAGAAAAGTGCCAAACAGAAAACCAGGTCTCCATTTCGCATTCAGAAATTTTGTATCAAGAAGAGTCTGTTGCACTTGATGTCATTGAAAAATTTAATGATGGTTCTGTTGTTGTTGATGAAGAAGGGCAAGTTTTAAATTCTGAATTTTCGAATGAAATTGGTGATGGCCTTTGTATCTTTTCTCCCGAGCCGGAGAAGAATTTTCTTCAGCCTTGTCAGTGGTCTTGTAATTCAGAAGAAGGTCAGATAAGCTTCTCTCCATGTGACACTATTTCAGAAGCTATGGGTCTAGAGGACTCTGTCTTATTTGATTCACTTAAAAAACAATACAGCAGTACTTCTCTTGGAATACAAGAAACAGAACAGGCCTCAGATGATACTGCTGATTTTTCCCTAAACAAGAAAGGTGGGAATCTCCATAGTATTTCCAAAATTTCTCCTCTATATGAAGATGAAATAGATCAGCTCCTGAAAGATCATATTACAACTCCAGTAATGTCGGATCTGCATTGTTCACACAGTCCAGGGTATGTAAGTGAAACTTCTTCCATTTTTAAACATGCAAATCTGAATCTAAACATTGACAGTCATGACGATCCTTTGAAGGAACCTATTTATGACGATGATTCTCCGCTAGGGGATCAGCTATTAAACATCATTTCTTTCCGTCAAGAAGATAGAGTTGACATGATTAATGATCTTGAAAGATGTTTGTTGTTTGAAGATGTCTTGTATTATGATGAGGATAAGTATAAAGATGGGATAGATGGCATACCAAAAAGGGAAACAGAGCCGCTCATGCTTGAGGAGGATGCAGTCAACACTCAGGTATTAAAATATCATGCCCCCCTATGCACTCTCATCAATCCACAATTGAGTAGTCTTGCAGGTCAACTGGAAAGAGATATTTGCATTCTTGTTGAATCTCAAGACGAGATAATATTTCAAACTGTTGAAGATCCTTATGCTAATTTACTACAGTCTAAGAGGAAAATGAATTTTCTTATATTTGTGGGACATGAACTCATTATCAAAGAATGTTGGGAGTGGTTTGTTTTTTGTTTTCTTTACTCACTCAAAAGGAATGCAAGCCATAGTCGAGCAAATGGTCAGTTATTAGATTGGATTCATTGGCACTTTTGTGTCATTTGATTCAGCAATCACATTTCAGCAAAGTAGGGTAGGTAGGAGAAATAAGTTTGCCCAACAAACATTTTTTTAGTATGTATAGTGTTGTTTTCAGTTTAGTTCCAGCATGTATGTTTTCCGTTTTCAGCAGTTATCAGTTTTCAGCTTCAGTTTTTGGATGAAGGATTAGTTACAGGTTGTAGGTTGCAGTTTTCAGGATTGGGAGCCGCCCAATGTTCAGGCACATGGTCTACGGTGTTTTTTGCTGCCTCGCTGGGAGGACAGCATCCCCAGTAGGAGCCAGTTGTTGACACTCAATAAAATTTTTGGTTAATTATCTTCTGGCGACACTGATGGTGCAAAAATAGATCAGTTTGCATAAGGGAGGTTTCAAACTTGGCCAAGAAAAAACATATTTGTCCTCAGGCGTACAAAAGGAGAAAAAACTTTATGTTTTCATGAAAAACCTAGGCCAAAACTCATGAAGAAAGAGGTTTGATAATCTAAAGGCAAACAACCATGTATGGAGAAAGAGTTCCATAGTTTTTCATAGTTGGAATTTTTATGAAAAAGAAGGGGGCTTCAATATTTTATTTACCAAAATTAAAACTTTATGAAGGGTTTTGATTTTTTAAAACTTTTCTAAGGTTTTTTATAAAAATGGTATGGCTAAAACTTTAATTAAAGTTATTAGCCTAAAGTTAGTCATATTTTTAGTTGGGCCAATAGTTAAATAAAGTTTGAGCAAAATATATTAAGCGCCCAACACCGAGGGATTTCACCATGAAACCAAGCGCCACAACAAAGAAAACCCATGTATTTTACATCGTCCAAGTGCCAAATGCCAAAGGATTCTTTCTTTTGTCACTTGATATATGATATGAAATTATAAGATATATAAAAAATGAAGAACATTCCTTCGTTTTGCATGTGGGACAAATTCCCTAAAAGAAAAATAAAAGAAGAAGTGGCATTATTTGGTCATTGAAATGTACAGCAGGAATATGATGAGATCGACGGTGCAGCATTGAGAAGCCAGATGGACGGATCATGATGTATTCCACATCGTCCACATGTTCGGGAGATAAAGACGATTGGTGGGTGCAGTAAGAAACCACCTTCATACGTGTCGCTCTCCAAACTCATCCGCATATGTAAAAAATGGTATTGTAAACTACTCTATAGGCCATGCGATACTGTCTTTAGCAATATAAACCATTGGCGGGAGTATAAAAAGGGTAGGTAGTCTCCTCCTTTGGCATCTTATCATTTTAAATGGAGCACCAAAACCCTAACACTCTTCATCCAAATGAGAGAGATATTTGTAACGAGCTGGAGAATGTGTAACAAACGCTTTCTGCATGGTTTTCTGGATTTTTTCATATTCATCATATTTCTAGCACATAAGTCTCAAAGCAAAGAAATCATGTGCCCGTCATCACACCTGTGCACAATCCAAGCGTCAGCTATCATTTGCAAAATTGTATACACAGAGGTTTGTATAGCTCAACATATTGATGGTCACATTTGTAAACATTTGCATTTGCAACGAAGGAGAAAAACCGTAAAAGATATCGCATAGGTATTTTTTGTGAGCAAAAATATACAACCGCAAAATTTTGGACAAAAATAGGGTATTCTCCTGGAGCGACCGATAGTACCAATAGAGATGCTCGATATCAAGTTATAGGAGGCATGGTAACATCGTTTTCTGAATGTATTCCATCAAATTTCTGGAGTTGCTGGATGCCAGTGAAGCAAATGGTCGTAGGAATGTTACAGGGTTTCCTCCGTTGGGTCATTTATAATCTAAAGCTTGAGAAGACACGAAGATCTTTAAAAAGTCCCAGAGGTCGTCAAATTTAGAAGTTTGGCCAGTCGCATCCAGGTTATAAGACTTGACGCGGGATATGTATCTTTTCTGCACCACATTAGCTGTTTTTGGTGATTTTTAGTAGCGTATCAACTCCATCTTTGGGAAGAGAACCTTTGGGCAACCTGCTCAGCAGAATATAATGATTACAACACCTCAACCTGTAACAAATTCATTTGGAATTCTTCTGGTAATGCCTCAGATGTCTATTGGCTGAAGCTTGTCACTCAAAGCTCAAAGATCCGCATGCATTCACATAGATACAATACAAGGAAGGATAGCTCCAAAGTATCATTGCCCAGCGATAATGAAGAAGCACCTACCACTCCAAAGGTATGTCGTGTTTATCCCAAGAGAAAACCTAAGGGCACTTTTCATTCAACAGCCCAATCAATCTCCTGCTTCTGCTGCACGCAAACCAATGGCAAACATGAAGGAAAAGGCCATAACGATTTATGATAAAAATGGGACATCATCATTTGAAAAGGAATTTGCGCTAGAACCAGAATACAACATTGATGAATGGTCAGGTGGTGGTGGTGACGATACAAACCTTCGAAATAATTCACTATCATCGAAGTTAGTTGATGCCAATTTAAAATTTGCTTCAAGGTAGAATGGTTTTCATGAGAAGCATAATTACAGAGGTTATGGTTTTGTGAAGATTTTTGGGGAAACTGAAGTGAGATGTCTAGATTTAGAAAATGTTACTCAGTTTAACAAATGTGAGGTTCTAGTGTACATGGACGAAAATAAAAAGCCACCTGTGGGTTAGGTATTTAACAAGCCTGCAGAAAATAAATTTTTTAAATGTTAAAAATGTTGACAAGAAGACAGGTCAACATCATATCAAATGCTACAGAAGTGGAAAAATTTGAGAAAAGGCTCAAGTGAAAAACAGAAGAGCATCAACAAGCGGGAAAATAATAACTATCAGTTAAAGGAGTGAAAAATTAAAAGGCAATTGGCAGCCATTTTTAGTTTCAAGGATAGGACAGAAACAACATTCCAAATTTTTCCTCATCTTGTAAAAGTAGTGATTAGTTATTTATCATTATTTAGTACCGATAGTTTATTTTGAAAACAATACGGTTAGGGTTTCGCTCAAGAAGCACTTTTTGTATAAATAATGCATTTTACAATGTAAAAAGGGTTAAGATTTTCAGTAAGAGGAGACCCATTTCGGGTGTTTTGAAGGGCTTTCAGAAATTAATAAAGATCTCAGAACTGAGCAGATTTTTTATCAAAGATTCATGTGTTCTTTAAAAATTGCAGTCTGTACCCTTTCCCTTTCTTTACATGTGCAAGTTTACTTTCTTCGTTATGCCTTTCATTATGTCATTTTCTTCTATGCTTAGATGAACATTCATATAGATTGAGATTCATGTTTCTATGCCTCGATTTATCTGCATCTGAGCATCCATTTATTTCTCTAAAATTGACAATGGATTCATCCTAGTCTGATGCCCGTTGTTAGTAGACTGTCTTTATTTCTTTCCTTGTCACCTACAAAATCTTATTGACTGTAATAAAACAGCTATCTTGCCTTTGTATGAAACATTTGTTTGACTGCTGATCTATTATTTTTCTGTTTCTTGACTCCATTGCCCAATGATATCTTATTTCCTGTTTATCTAACCACTTCATTAAAAATCCTTAAGTTTTTATTTATTTTACAAATTGGCTCTTGAGTTTCATTGTCAAACTGCTGTCGTGGTGACATTTAATGGCAGATTTGCTGAGAGAGCCCTCTCTGGCTGAAAGAGGCCAACTTTTCCGTCTAAAGATTGGTTTGAAATAGGTTACTTTAGGGTTTCTTTGATACAGCCCAAGGAAAATCCGAGTGCTAACACACTCCAAGGCATACGCCTCATAACTCACTGCTCCACACACCACCACGTTCTCCACCAATAGGAATGGCCATGCCTGCATGGAGAGCAAGAGGAGCATTAAACGTAGTTGGACCATTCCACGATTTGCCTAAAAACCTAGAAAATCTGCCTAAGCTTGACCCTGGCAAAGGGATTTCCGCTGAAGACCACCTCAAAAGTTTCTATTTAGCCTTGAATATTCTTAATGTAGAATACAAAGACATGGTCTTTCGCCTTTTTCCTTACACTTTCGAACGCAAAGTGTCTTCCTGGTACTTTAGTATGCAAGCTAATTCGATAACAAGTTGGGAAGATTTTGAGAAGTGTTTTCTAAAAAAGTATCATAATCAGAAAACTGTAGCTACTCTTATGAAAGAATTGCTATCTATGAGAATGGAAAAGAATGAGAAAGTTCAAGAGTTTAATCAAAGATTCACGACACTGTTAAATAATTTTAGTGATGCAACAAATCCTGCTGAGGAATGCTTGGTAGAATATTATACAACAACTCTTAAATCCCTGCTAGCAATGTTCGTCAAGAGAACGAAGAAGATTACCCTGACATAAAATTTTGAAGAAGCCAAGAAAGTAGAAGAAGAGGCTGACAGCATCGCCAAAAATGCTCTCGATGTAGAGGTCAAGCCAACAGCCGTTAAAAATCCTTTTCTGTTAACTAAGGATAGAGAAGAACCCGCAGCAGATTTATAAAATGTCATAAAAATGATGCAAAAACTCTCCAATAAAATTGTAGATTTGGAGAAAGATAAGGAAACTAGTTCTTCAAGGCCACCTTTCAAGTAATTCTATAAAAATAAAGAAGAAAATGGAAAGTCAACCCCACGATTAAATAATTCTGCTGTACTAAACTTAAATGAAATAGGCATGGACCACTTCTGCACTTTCCATCAAGAACAACACTCAGGAAAAAGTTGTCAACAGTGGATCAATTCGATGAGTTTAGTAATGAACCAAATGTTAGTTTCACAAATGCCTGAGCAAACAAATCCCCAACAAGAACCAATTCCTGAGAGGGAAGAGTCTGCTCCCAACACTACAATGATCCTTTGGGATTGGACTCCTACCCAGAAACCATCTTGTGAAGATTTCATTGATGAAGTGCAAACAGAATCTATTAATATCACTACCAGGAGTAAAGGCCCAGTGATTGATCCGACAGTAGAAGTGCCTAAAGCTAGATCTAATCAAATACTGAAAAGGAACATAACTGTCATTCCGCCCCAACCCAAGACAAATCCAGCAGTTCCTCCCATGGTGACTAAAGAACCAAACTTGGAAATAACCCAAAAGTCACAAGCTTCTTCAAATAAAACAGAAAATCCCTCAAACGCTTCAAAGGAATGCGACATGAGCTATGATATAATCGAAGATATTAAGAAAACAAAAGAAAACATTTCCATTTTTTATATGTGTAGCTTGCCACACCAAAGAAAGAAATTGATGGAGGATTTTGATCCACAAACAAGTACTTCATTAGAAAATACCGATGAAAACCCAGAAATTAATGAAGCAAGTCTTGGCAGAAAATCAAAATCTCAAACTCTTCCTTTCCTCTTAACTTTTAAGATTTTTAATCACAATGTGCACAATTGTTTGGTAGACTTTGGTGCTAGCTCAAATGTCATGCCTCTATCTATTTGCAGAAAGATTAATGGGAAACCTATCCCATCCCCATCTCAAATCATTCAATTAGATAGAACTGCTTTCAAGGTTATTGGTGAATTGAAAGGATGTACTTATTAGGTTGTCATCCGATTCTAGAGTATGTCAATTCATTGATATAATGGTGGTCGATATCCCTAAGGTATATGATTTAATTTTGAGTAGGGATTGGTCTGCGAAACTGAATGGTTATTTCGGAACGGATTGGTCTCATTTGTGGCTGCCCTATCAAAATATGCAAAATCAAATCAAGATATTAAGAGAGCCACACATGAAACAAAATGTCACTCAGCTAGCGGAAAAAAATGAAGCTGTAGGTTTTTCATCTTCAGTGTTAAGGAACTATTTCCTAGAAATCGAACCGAAAAATTATCAATCAGAAGATGCTAGCCATGTTTCAGACAAACAGTCCGATCTCCTTCACTTTTCACGGACTGATGATATTGATTGTTGTTGAGATATTGTAACTTCAAAGAATATTATATTTGTACTTTATTATTCCGGAGATGTTTCATTCCTCCGTGAAGATCTTATTGTATATCCGGAGACGTTTATTCCTTTGTCGGAATGTGGTAACTCGGGTTATTAGACTTCCCTAGTGGGGGTCGGCCCTGTATGTGTTATGTGGGTCAAAGGGTTATTAGACCACCCTAGTGGGGTCGGCCCAGTCAGTTGTAGTGGGGTATTTAACCCATTGGTTAAATACGAGCCTACGTGTACTTGTGTAAAAGATATGTTAGAGTAGTGTATAAATAGAGGAGGTGTGTTCCTCATTTGATACACACACTCACTTGAGAGAGAGGCGCACTTGTGGAGGAGAGGTCTTCTATGGTGGAGGAGGAGATCATATATTTGGTTTGCATCTTTGTATATTGCTGGTCATCTATATTGAGGAAGCTTTACTGGGTTTTCTACCCCATGAGGGTTTCCCAGGATAAATCTGTGTCTCTTGTGTTTATGCTATGCTTGTTGTTTCTTTAGTGATCCTGTATATGCTATTATTGTGAAATAGAATGTAATTCTACTATTTTTCTGTCTTAGCATATTGAATTTTAACATGGTATTAGAGCTAACCTGAAGGAAGGCAAGGTATGGCACTTACGACACTTGCTTCACTTACGACAATTTGAAGGTTAGAGTTTTACATAGCAAAAACCAGTCATCGTGGAACTTTTGCTATAAATCCATTTTGGAGAAGGTTCAGGATCTAAAACCTTTACAGGTAGTATATAACATCTCCAGGTATCTTATGTCCAAAGGGCACCCTCAGACTCGTTGTAATTTGTAAGTTATGATTAGTACAAGTTAGGGTTTCTGCCTCTTCCAGATCTCATTCAAAATCAGGTGACCTAGGAAAAAAGGTCATAACTTGGGCTAGGAAGCTCCAAATGAAATTTCGTAAACCGTGAGAGGTAGTACATAGACTGTACTATTTCAGGAAATGTTTTCAGAGGCCGAAGCTGAACCAGGGACACGTGGCACGCCGTACAAGTTTGCTCTTCTGTTTTATCCCATAAACATGTCACGTTACGACACTTGGCATAACTCTCTCTCAGAGAGTCCAATTGAGGTCCAACCTATCAGGATGGAAATATAACAGGGTGATCTATCTTAGGAAAAGTTTTCAGAGGCCGAAGTTCAAACAGTGACACGTGGCACGCCGTACAAGTTCACTCTCCTGTATTATCCCAAAACAGGTCACGTTGCGACATTTGGCATAACTCTCTCTCAGAAAATCCAATTGAGGTCAGACCTGTCAGGATGGAAAGATGACAGTTCAGGCTACTGCAGAGAAAGTTTTCAGATCCTGTGGAGTGAAAATTTCAGAGTTATAGTAGAAACAATCAGGTACATATTTCTGTCAAAACAGAATCATTTTTGGAGCACCTTTATTCATGGCTTCCAGAATTAGGGCTTCAGCAAAAGTTGGAATTTTTTAAGTCTGTAACCATGGCTGGAAGCTCCTCAGAAAAATAAGAGTTTAGAGCCTTGGATCAAACCTTTTGATTGAGCAGAAGGGTGGGCTTCATCAAACCCTAGTTCGGGATCATGTCCAGAAGATCCAGAAGTTTCAAAGGCAATTTTGAGGGGTCAAATTTTGGAGATTTCAAAATTGAAGTATGATAGTTTGATCAGCTCAGCAAGACACATCCTTCCATTCATTCGGAGGTGTGAATGTCAAAGATTGAATTTTTAGGGTTTTCTCTAGCAAACCCTAATCAAGCTCTAGATCAAGTTTCAGGGGGAGTTGAGGCTAAGGCCTTACATAAGAAGACTACAAGAAGTCTCAACAGGTATGACTTAAGGAGGTTCAGGTATGTCTTGAAATCTGATTCTTGATTAAGTTCATAATGTGTTTGTCTTCATGTTATCTATTAGTACAATCTTGATTAACGTTAGAATTGTCTTATCACCCTAGTAACAATATGAGTGCATGTGAATGATCGAAGACATTCATTGATTAGGGCTATATGATTGTACTAATGCATTATGGTGTTGTGTGAGGTTGATGTTGTCTGCTAACAAGATACAGGTACATCACAAAAGACAAATCAAAGCTCCATGACCATGACATCATGAAGACAAAGACTCATCCATAATCTTTGTTCTACTTACGAGGTATGTATGACTTTGTTATATTATGCTTAACCTATGAGACATGCAGGTTCTAGCTCAGGATCTCTAAATCATTGAAGAGATTGTTTAGGTATGTTGTACATAACTAAGCAGGTATACTAATCCAGGTATGTTTTACTATGTCATGTTAGGATCCCTTATATAAGTGTACTTGGTATGATTGGTTATGCTTATTCATAAAGTTAGTAATCAAGGGTTTATGCATATTATGTCTCTTATCTTGGTTGATTATTTAACTAATTAGATCAAACAAGAATATGCATGACTAAAAGAAGACTTCCCTGAAACCTTGAATATTATCTATAATCATGACTATACATATTCAAGATTATTTAGAATTAGAATGTTTTGAGAATATACTAATGAATGTATGTTTGTGTATGAGATCATGAGGATGACACTAGTGCACACTTGAGCATGCACAGTGGTACAGAATGAATAGAAGTTCAAAAGACATATAGAAGATCAAGCGGTAGGCAACCACACAAACATAAAAGATAAGTATTTGAGTTGTTATAGTAAATGATATTGCTTGTACGCATATTTGTATTCCTAGAATATATCATGCTGAGTGTAAGCATTCATAGAGCATTGAACAACATACTACTAATATGCATATGATTGGTAAGTTGGACAAACATTCCATTGTTGCTTGTCTAGAATGAAACCTCTTTGCTGACATGCTGAGAGCTGTGCACACTCTCAATAGTATGTTCTGGTAGAGATGGAAGGCATCTAGATAGCCACTGTATGCATACAGGATATGGGAAAGTGTTGTGCGAAAGTATTGGTCAAAATAGTTACATAACTATGTAAATGATATCTGTATGCATAATAGGTTATCATGTCAATATGATTTGATGATTATGAAGTATTACTAATCATGTACTTAATTTTGATTTGTAGGAAAGATCATGATGAATGATCAACACTGAACAAGCGATGGATGTTCAACAAAAGGATTTACAAATCAAACACACTATAGAAGGCTTGTGGTTAGAAAATTCTCTTAGAAAGAGGAAGAGAATCATGATAAGATGTTTGCTCCAAGTGGCTAGATAAGACCATTTTCTTAATGGTGTAGTTAAAGAAGAAGTGTGAATCAGGTTCTGTATGGGTACCCAGGATCGATAATCAATTGATGAGCTTAATCATCACCATGGGTGATGAGGATCTCAACCTTTGCTACAAGGTTGAATATTGTTTCTATACACAGACGACATGGATGCAAGAAGGAACTCACCATAGAGTTCAAATGATATTGAGGCTCATATCAGTAGACCCATCTAATGAGAGATGGAACAGATAGATATGCAGAAGACCATTCAATGCAGAGTGTGAATGATGTTCAGTCACAAAGGGAGAATTGACAGTTTCTTGATAAGCTTGGGCTTTACCAAAAGTAAAGTTGTTCCTAACCTTTACCTTAAGGTTGTGGATGATGAACCTATCATACCATTATTGTATGACGATGATCTCTTTCTGACAAGGAATGACCAACAGATCATGAAAAGAAAGAAGAAGATGGCTGAAGAAATCAAAATGAAAAATCTCAGATTGATGCATTACTTCCTAGGTCTGGAAGTATGACAAGGCTCAGAAGGAATCTTTCTCAACCAGGGAAAGTATGCTGAGAAATATTAAAAGGACTTGATGTGTTGGAATGGCCACTCTTGAAGTTGTTATCAGATGACTCATCAGATTTAGTGGATAGAACTCTGTACAGACACAATATTGAGTCATTGATGTGTCTAACAAATACTAGGTCAGATATATGCTTTGCTGTGAACACCTTGTGTCAGTATCAAGTGGAAAACCAGATGTGTTCACTTGTTAGTTGCAAAGCATGTGATGAAATACCTAAAGGATATGATAGATTTTGATCTATGTTATCTTAGAGATCATGACTTCAAATGGCTACACAGATGTTGATTGGGCAGAAATTGTATCAGACAGGAAGAGCACATCAAGAGGATGTTACTGTCTGGGATCAGCCATGATCTCATGGTTTAGAAGGAAGCAATATAGTGTGGCTCTTAGCACAAGCAGAATATATGGCCTCTTGCTCTGCTAAGTTATGAAACAGTATGGCTTCAGGATTGTTTGACTTAGAGATAGACCCAACTATGATCCTATGTGACGCACAGAGTTGTATCAAGATGGCAGAGAATCTAGTGTTCCAAGATATGGTGCAGAAAGGAACCAAAAGTTTGAATTTGTAACAAGTTACCAATGTACTAACCAAACTTCTACCGATCCGATGTACTAACCAAACCTCTACCTCAAATAAATTTTTTGAGACAAACTTAATATAGTTCAGAAGGACCCTCCTCGAAAGGGGGAGTGATGTGATAACTCATGATGAGATTTCCTGCATCGACAGTAAGGTCGATGATGAGGATACCTATATTAGTGATGCCGACAGAGAGGTTGGTGGACAGGGTCAAAGGTGACAAGGGGATTGCATCATCCTTGAACATATGTTCTAAAGAGAGCCGTAGACGTATGTCTTCGAGAATGAAGTCCTTGGTGGACATGATAGGATTGCATCATCCTCAAGAGAGCCGTAGATGTATGTCTTCGAGAATGAAGTTTTTGGTGAACATGTGAGGGGATTGGATCATCCCTGGACTTCAGTCCTAAAGAAGAGCCGTAGACATATGTCTTCGAGAATGAATTTCTTGGTGAACATGTGAGGGGATTGGATCATCCCTGGACTTCAGTCCTAAAGAAGAGCCGTAGACGTATGTCTTCGAGAACGAAGTTCTTGGTGAACATGTGAGGGAATTGGATCATCCCTGGACTTCAGTCCTAAAGAAGAGCCGTAGACGTATGTCTTCGAGAATGAAGTTCTTGGTGAACATGTGAGGGGATCAGATCCTCCCTGGACTTCAGTCCTAAAGAAGAGCCGTAGACGTATGTCTTCGAGAATGAAGTCCTAAATGTACGGTTGAGGATTAAGTCATCCTTGGACGTGGTCCTAAATGTACGGTGGAGGATTAAGTCATCCTTGGACGTAGGTCCTAAATGTATGGTTGAGGATTAAGTCATCCTTGGACGTAGGTCCTAAATGTACTGTTGAGGATTAAGTCATCCTTGGATGTGGTCCTAAATGTACGGTGGAGGATTAAGTCATCCTTGGACGTAGGTCCTAAATGTATGGTTGAGGATTAAGTCATCCTTGGACGTAGGTCCTAAATGTACGGTTGAGGATTAAGTCATCCTTGGACGTGATCCTAAATGTACGGTGGAGGATTAAGTCATCCTTGGACGTGGTCCTAAATGTACGGTGGAGGATTAAGTCATCCTTGGACGTGGTCCTAAATGTACGGTGGAGGATTAAGTCATCCTTGGATGTGGTCCTAAATGTACGGTGGAGGATTAAGTCATCCTTGGACGTAGGTCCTAAATGTACGGTTGAGGATTAAGTCATCCTTGGACGTAGGTCCTAAATGTACGGTTGACGATTAAGTCATCCTTGGACGTGGTCCTAAATGTACGGTGGAGGATTAAGTCATCCTTGGACGTAGGTCCAAAATGTACGGTTGAGGATTAAGTCATCCTTGGACATAGGTCCTAAATGTACGGTTGAGGATTAAGTCATCCTTGGACGTGGTCCTAAATGTACGGTTGAGGATTAAGTCATCCTTGGACATGGTCCTAAATGTACAGTTGAGGATTAAGTCATCCTTGGACGCAGTCCTAAATGTACGGTAAGGATTGGATCATCCTTGGAATTTGGTCCTGTGAACTGAGCCGTAGACATGTGGTCTCCGAGAATTGATAGGACTGGATCGTCCCTGGACTTCGGTTCAAAAGGTACATGTTAGGACTGGATCGTCCCTGGACTTCAGTTCAAAAGGTACATGTTAGGACTGGATCGTCCCTGGACTTCGGTTCAAAAGGTACATGATAGGACTGGATCGTCCCTGGACTTCGGTTCACAAGGTACATGACTGGATTGTATCATCCATGGACCTATGTCCTAAAGAAAGCAGGATTGATCATCCTGTAATATGATCGTGTGTGTTGCGGGATATGCTGTTATGTATTAGTGAGAATACATGCTTTTGATGATAGATGTATTAGTGAGAATACATGCTTTTGATGATGGATGTATTAGTGAGAATACATGCTTTTGATGATGGATGTATTAGTGAGAATACATGCTTTTGATGATAGATGTATTAGTGAGAATACATGCTTTTGATAATAGATGTATTAGTGAGAATACATGTTTTTGATGATATATGTATTAGTAAGAATACATGTTTTGATGATAGATGTATTAGTGTGGATACTAATACAGATGATCCAGATGCTGTAGATCGTGATGATCCAGATGTTGTAGATCGAGATGATCCAGATGCTGTAGATCGTGATGATCCAGATGTTGTAGATCGAGATGATCGAGATGCTGTAGATCGAGATGATTCTGATGCTGATAATCATATGATGATGATGCTGATGATCGTGAGTATCCAGATGTTGATGGTGTTGTAGCTGTTCGAGTGCTGCAGAAGATAAAGACTCAGTACTAAAGATGTTGATGCTCCAGTATTGAAGATATTCCAGTAACTGCTTGAGTTACTGATGATGTTGAGAAAGCTTCCAATGATTTACAGATGTATCATGTATGATGTTGATGACTCCTTGCTCGTGCAGATGTTGTTATAATATCCTTCTCGTTAAGGGGAAGTGTTGAGATATTGTAACTTCAAAGAATATTATATTTGTACTTTATTATTCCGGAGATGTTTCATTCCTCCGTGAAGATCTTATTGTATATCCGGAGATGTTTATTCCTCTATCGGAATGTGGTAACTCGTGTTATTAGACTTCCCTAGTGGGGGTCGGCCCTGTATGTGTTATGTGGGTCAAAGGGTTATTAGACCACCCTAGAGGGGTCGGCCCAGTCAGTTGTAGTGGGGTATTTAACCCATTGGTTAAATACGAGCCTACATGTATTTGTGTAAAAGATATGTCAGAGTAGTGTATAAATAGAGGAGGTGTGTTCCTCATTTGATACACACACTCACTTGAGAGAGAGGCGCACTTGTGGAGGAGAGGTCTGCTATGGTGGAGGAGGAGATCATATCTTTGGTTTGCATCTTTGTATATTGCTGGTCATCTATATTGAGGAAGCTTTACTGGGTTTTCTACCCCATGAGGGTTTCCCAGGATAAATCTGTGTCTCTTGTGTTTATGCTATGCTTGTTGTTTCTTCAGTGATCCTGTATATGCTATTATTGTGAAATGGAATGTAATTCTGCTATTTTTCTGTCTTAGCATATTGAATTTTAACAATTGTAACATAGTAAATTCAGTTACTAACTTAGATAACAATAGCTTTAACTTAGTTAAAAAAGAAAATACTTTTTGGACTCTCTACTTTGATGGCTCCAAAAATCAAGAAGGATCAGGAGCTGGTTGTGTTTTAATTGACTTCAAAAGAAACAAGCATTTTTTATCTTGTACGTTAGAATTTGCATGTACAAATAATGTGGTTGAGTATGAAGCTCTGATCCATGGGTTAAAGAAAGCTATTGGTTTGAATGTAAAAAATTTGAAAGTCTTTGGTGATCTAGAAATAGTAGTCAGGCAAATCAGGAATACAATTCATTGCCTCTCACCACACTTAAAGGGTTATCAAGCGGAGGTTTGGGATCTCATTTCATGTTTTGATGCTTTCAATATTAATTATGTTCCTAGGTTGAAGAATGTTCTAGCTGATTTGCTAGCAACCTCTGCTTCCATATTAGTGCCCACCAATAACAAGTGCTCTATTGAATTAATTTTCAGGCCTTTTGTTCCAGATAACATCACAAATATCAGGGTATTCGATGATGATGACCAGATCATTAGTTTCTTAACAAGTGAAGATGTCTTCCAAGAGGCCATAATAGATGAAGAACGGCATGATTCAGATTTACAAAATAAAGATGATGTGAAGGGAAACTTCATGCCCAAAGGCGTGAGAACTCTTGAAGCGCTATTTGATTTTCAGAGCAAGTTCAGAAGACCTATAAATGATAAAACTCACAGCTCATCCATGTAGCATGAGTTAATAAATCTGGGAACGGAAGCTAAATCGAAATATATTAATCTTGGTAAGTGTTGTATGTCAGGCGAGAGGAGTAAATTCATCAAATTGTTCCAGCAATATAAAAATGTGTTTGCTTGGACCTACGACAATCTGAAAACATAAGATACCCGCATCATTCAACACATCATACCAATGAAGGAAGGTGTCAAACCTTTTCAGCAACAATTAAGAAGGATTCATCCGACACTCGAGCCTCTAATTTAGAAAGAGTTAAAAAAATTATTGGATGCTAAGATTATTTTTAAAGTTCGACATTCTAAATGGGTGGCTAATTTAGTTCCCATACAAAAGAAATCGGGATAAATCAGAATGTGTGTAGATTTCCAGAACTTAAATGGAGCTTTCGATAAAGACAACTATCCTATGCCCCGAATGGAACAAATCTTGCAGATTGTGTCAGGATCAGAACTTTTCTCCCTATTAGATGGTTTTTCTGGTTACAACCAAGTGCTCGTGGCAGAAGAAGACCAATTCAAGACCACTTTTCGTACAAAGTGGGGAACCTTTTTCATATCGAAGAATGCCTTTTGGCTTAATTAAATGGACATTGCTTTTCAAGGATTGGGCGGTCAATGTGTAGTAGTATACTTAGATGATGTGATAGTTTTTTCAAAGAAAAGGGAATACCATGTTTTCCACCAAAATCAAATCTTTGATCATTGCAGGAAGTATGGTAACTCTTTAAACCCTAAGAAAAGTGTTTTCGCTGTTCTTGAGGGAACAATTTTGGGTCATGTCATTTCAAAGGAGGGAATCTCGATAGATCAAGAGAGAGTACAAGCTATCAACAAGATTCCCATGCCCCACAACAAAAATTCTATGCAATCATTCATGGGAACCATAAATTTTGTTCGAAGGTTCATTATGGTTTCGTTCAGATCGTTAAACCTTTGCAACAAATGGTCAAGTATAGTGTACAATTTAAGTGGACAAACTTGGAAAAGGTTGCATTTAAAGCAATCAAAGCTGCCATAGCCAAGGAACCTTCTTTAAGAAGTCCAGATTTCGATAAAGATTTTATTATGTACACTTTTGCTTCTGATAACTCTCTCGCAACTCTGCTCACTCAAAAGGTGGAATCTGGAGATGAATACCCAATTTATTTTATGAGCACTAGTCTGCAGGGTGGTGAACTGAACTACGCCATGGTAGATAAGCAAGTATATGCAGTTTTCAAAGCGGTAAAGCAGTTCAGGCCATATATTCTAAAAAATAGAACTAAATTCATAGTCCTGCATCCCGTTGTGAGATCTCTTTTTGTTCAAAAAGAATTGGGATAAAGGAGAGGAAACTGGGTCACTGCTCTTCAAAAGTATAACTTAGAATTCAAACCAGCCACTATTATCAAAGGTCAAGGTTTATGCAAATTGCTTACTGAAAATCCAGCTGAAGAAAACGTAGATTGGAGGAATGAAGCCAAGTTGAACATGATTGATGTATGTCCAATTTTTACAATGCCGGAGTCTTGGAACAGGGACCTAGTGCATTATTTACAGTTAGGTTACTTGCTAGAGCACTAGAGTCCGAAGCAAAGAAGAGCTCACCATCTTAAATCAGCAGCATACAAAATCATTGAAGGAGTGCTCTTTAGGAAGAATTATGATGGCATTTTCCTCAGATGTTTAGAGAAAGAAGATGTGAGAAACGTGGTAAAATAATTACATGACGACCCCATTGGAGGACATTACTCTGGAGATACTACAACTCATAAAATCCTCAAGGTTGGGTACTATTGGCCCACTCTTTTCAGGGATGTCCAGACCTATGCTTGAAATTGTGACATATGCCAAAGAAGCGTCAGAAAGTTACCAAAGGAAGATGGACCCTTGTAGCCAGTTATTATCTTTGAACCATTCGAGCAATGGGGCATAGATATTATCGGTGAAATAAACCCCAATTCCTCACTACAACACCGTTATATTCTAAGGACTACAGATTATTTTATAGGATGGGCTGAGGATGTTCTACTACGTAAAGTAAATGAGGATGCAGTCATCAACTTCCTGGAGGAACACATCATAACCAGGATTGGAGTTCCAATTTCCCTAGTCTTTGATAATGCACCTTATTTTTCGTCAATAAAAATTAATGAATTCATGTATGAGAAAGGAATTAAACTCCATTATTCAGCCAATTACTATCCTCAAGGAAATGGATTAGCTGAATCTACCAATAAAAATCTCATCCAAATCCTTAAGAAAACCATGATTGAAAATCAAAGAAGCTGGCACATAGCCCCTCCGAACGCTTTATGGGTAGACAGAGTCACTCCCAAGAATGCCTTAGGTGTTTCTCCATTCACCCTAGTCTATGTCAAAGAAGCTATCTTTCCCCCAAATCGTTTACTACCATCTTTGCAATTGGCCCAAGCCTCCCGAGGTTCCAGCAGTCAAGCTCTCCAATCTAGAATTGATACACTGTAAAATTAGTCACAGCATATCTAATGAATAAGTAAATCAATCACAATAGATGAACATAGAAAATATGGTGTAAAACTGTGTAAAACATGCACAGTGCTCAATATCCCAATAAGGGTGAATAATTACAATACAATAATCTGACAATGTGAGTGAACAATTTGAATTGACTAAGTAGGCCATTCGAATCACTGAATGGAGTAGCTTGACTCCAACTAGGAGTCCTCATCATCAATCAGTGGTGGTCATCAATGCACAATAACCAGTCATCCAGGTGTCAATCTGAGTCTAACTGAGTGTAACATGTGTAAATGAAGTGTGTAGCACTGATATAGGGAAGGAGACTCAGTGGAGAGTGCATGGGAGTCTTAACTGAAGTTAGAACAAGTCATCTAGTCAATATGGAGGTCCAACGGAGTGAAACAGTTAGTCGAGAGTGAAACTAGCCTCAAATTAGGGAGAATCAGAGCTAACTGAGTGTAAACTAAGGTGATAGGTGAAGAAGTGCGCCCTTCTCTGGCAGTAGGTGAGAAGAGGGCGCCTTCATGACTAGAAGGGATAAAGAACTGATGTAAGAAGCTCCCGGGTGCTAGAATAAGGTGGCTAAGGTGTTGGAGGCATCAACCTGGTGACTGGGATGCATGCAAACCCTAGAATTTGAATGCAAACCCTAATTGCATGCAAGGTCGTGAAAAATATGATGTGGATATCCGAACACCCCCCCTCAAGCTAGAATATGATGTGCAAAAAATAATGTAGGGCCCTGGTTACTAAGACCAAAGGTCACCCCAATACAATAATCCAAAAAAAGAACAATCCATGAACTGAGGAAATGGAGAAAACCTCATGGGAAACCCCCCCCCTCAAAAAAATGGACTGTAACACACCAAAAGATTTAACTGCCCCAAACTCAAGTAGATATGTCTGGAGGTATCTTACTCTTGGGAGTAAATGGATCATACTCCAAAAAAATGTGCTTGAATTCTCCATCAGTGGATGCAAGCGAATGTGGAGACTTTATGAACTTGCTCTTCATACCGAAAATGGTGAGAACAAATCTGAAAATATGAGGAT
This sequence comes from Larix kaempferi, assembly GCA_027924585.1. Classification (NCBI taxonomy): domain Eukaryota; kingdom Viridiplantae; phylum Streptophyta; class Pinopsida; order Pinales; family Pinaceae; genus Larix; species Larix kaempferi. The sequence goes on from BSBM01000160.1 coordinate 6,789,185, forward strand.
GATCCTGGAACTTGTGATTCGAACCAAGTGAGGTATAAATAGCTCCAATCGGATCAAATATATATTGAAACTTGAACTTCTTATCAGTGGAAGTTAAATCAACTCCAATATTTGGCAAATGGTTTCTTGAGATCTCCTTTGAACCAACAAGGGTGAGATCAAAACCAAAATCAACAAAAATTGCATGAGAATTGAACTCAAGCGAATGGTAGTTCTCTTCATCTTCAGTAAAACTCTGAGAAACTGTGCAAATGATAGAACCAAAGTTTATAGGAGGCATGCAATCAAGGAGGGCGAATGCTTCACCTCCAAAATCAGATTTTACCTTCAAAACTTCAAGTAGATCATTATTCTGTATACCGACAAACTCATGTGAAAGAGAGGATTCAAGAACCTCTTCGAAATCTTGAGTGTGAGTTGGTTTATCTTGCTCAGAATTCGAAATAGAAGACATTGAGAGAGTGAGTTTTGAATCTATAGTTTCTTCTTCATCTTGAACAATTGTTGAGGCCAAGACATGATTGGAAAGAACACATAAGGAGATCTCACTGGGCTTGTTCTCCAAAAGGCTAGCATGATCCTCTTCTTCTTGATTTCCAAATTCTCTTTCAAGTTGGACACATAGATCACTTTGATTTTCAGCAGTATTACTGAGGTAATGCATACAAGGAGACATATCAAGACACATTGTCCCAAAAGCTCTATCACAATCATTAAGCCAATCATTCTCCTCTTCATCGGAAACAAAATCTCTTGTAATACCAATACACATATCAAAGAGACATTTGTCTCTTCAAGCATGCTATCATCTTTGGTTTCCATTCATCATAGTTGAATGGAGTAAGAAGATTTTATGAAACAGAATATTCCATCTCTGCAATAGCGATTGTAAATGGAGGAAGTAAGAAACCTGCAAATCACAAGCAAACAAGAACCATTATGGAGCAATAGCTGGAACTACAGAAAACTGCTGCAAAGTGAGAAAAAATTGCTCAATCTTCATATAGAACACCTGTAGAAGAGAGATTTTGTCCCTGCCATGGCTCTTTACCATGTAAAATTAGTCACAATAGATCTAATGAACAAGTAAATCAATCACAATAGATGAACATAGAAAATATGGTGTAAAACTGTGTAAAACATGCACAGTGCTCAATATCCCAATAAGGGTGAATAATTACAATACAATAATCTGACAATGTGAGTGATAAATTTGAATTGACTAAGTAGTCCATTCGAATCATTGAATGGAGTATCTTGACTCCAACTAGGAGTCCTCATCATCAATCAGTGGTGGTCATCAATGCACAAGAACCAGTCATCCAGGTGTCAATCTAAGTCTAACTGAGTGTAACATGTATAACTGAAGTGTGTAGCACTGATATAGGGAAGGAGACTCAGTGGAGAGCGCATTGGAGGCTTAATTGAAGTCAAAACAAGTCATCTAGTCAATCTGGAGGTCCAACGGAGTGAAACAGTCAGTCGGGAGTGAAACTAGCCTCAAATCAGGGAAAATCGGAGCTAACTGAGTGTAAACTAAGGTGGTAGGTGAAGAAGTGCGCCCTTCTCTAGCAGTAGGTGAGAAGAGGGTGCCTTCATGACTAGAAGGGCTAAAGAACTGATGTAAGAAGCTCCCAGGTGCTAGTATAAGGTGGCTAAGGTGCTAGAGGCATCAACTTGGTGACTGGGATGCATGCAAAATGCATGAAAACCCCAGAATTTGCATGCAAACCCTAATTGCATGCAAGGTCCTAAAAAAGATGATGTGGATATCCAAACATACATTGCTAAAGCTTGAAGAATCACGTCAGAAAGCCAAAGATCGATTCCATCATCACCAAGACATAGTCAAGTGGTGGTTTGATAAAAGGAAGCCCGATAGGAGAAATTTCGAAGTAGGTGACTTAGTTCTGAAATGGGATCACCAGCGAGAAGGAAAAGGAATGCACACAAAATTTCAACACTTATGGGTTGGTCCTTACCAAATTTCTGAAAAGATTGTCCCATCAACCTATAAAATGAAAGACCTGCAAGGAGAGGAAGTAAATATCCCTCTCAACAACCTCGCCTTAAAGCAATATTTCGCATAAATCCTAGGTGGACTGGTGTACATAAATAAAACGTTGTCTTTTCTTTTCTGGTTTGTTTTCTTTTGTTTCATTTTTAATTGCTTTTGATTACCTTTTGGTCTGCTAGTAAGCTCGATTTGTTTTCTTTTTTGAGTCCGTTGTTCAATAAAGATAAGCTCAATGTTGGTGTAGCTGAAAGATGAGACTCCAAACAAACTCAAAAGTATGGTCATGAAGAAGATCACTGGTAAAAGGAATGTATATTTGTGACTTTGCTTTCACTGATTGGTTTCTCAGAATGCATAGATTCTTTTTCTGATTGGTAATTTTAAACCCTGGAAAAATAACTAAGAATTTAGCATTTCCTTCTGAAACTATATTAGGGCCCCATTAACTCTAACATAAATAACTGGCTCAGGAAGTTTTACTATGACAGACCCATGGAAATGAAGCATGTCTCGCAGATTTATACTATTTTAAATGATCCCATGCTACAAGTAAAGGCCAAAAGGCTTATATCAAAGAGTCTGGTTTCCAAAAATTCTCGCCTCAATTAAAGCTTGGCTAAGAAAATCAAAGAAAATTTCAAAATCAAGGAAGATTTTCAAATAAAATCAGCCCAGCAAGGTTCTTCTTCGTCCATGAAGCATGAAAAAAATTGAATCTCTCGCTCACACAAAAGGACATTATGGATTGAATAACTTTTATTAATTATTGGAAGCTCAAGAAGTCCATTTCTGGAAGGCTCACACGGCAAAAGTCGTAAATTAAAGAAACATCGAAAAGGATGAAAAATAACATGGGAATGAGGAACAAACAAATATATCTGTGAGATATTGTTACGATCCTGTGGAGTCTTGTAACGGTAAAATTTTGAAAGACATAATTCTAAAATAAACCTCAAACTTTGGCCCCTAGAGAGTTGGAAGGAAGGCTGAGTATAAGTTTCTTTTTTCCCTCATCACCATTATCATAAGAGTAATCACTGCATTCTCAGAAGCTGAGCTATAAAGACATATTGTTGCACATATGATCAACATTTTGTAAGTTTCCCGACCGTATGATGAGTTGTTTCAGAGATCTATGTTCACAAGCGAATCGCCAATTGTTGTTGCTACAACCCCCCCAAAAAAAATATTCTTTGAATATTGGGGCCCCTCCTTTGTTTTCTAAAAAAAAAAAAAAAAAAAAGAGAGAAAGTTTACCTAGAAATTTAAGGCCATTAAAGTCTTCTCTTACTTAGTTTTCTTAAGAGACAGGTCCTTAGCTTGCTCCTTTTGATTTTATTTTTCTGTTTTTCGACCAAGTAAAACTTATGTTTTTTAGCTGCAACGACGGATATTTTAAGATAATTTTTCTGAAACGGTGGAAGTTTTGGACCAACCTTTTCAAAACAACGGAAGAAAAAATTGAGTTAAGAAACAACGGCACTTTTAAGATAACTTTTCCGCAACAGAGGAAGATCTAGGCCAACCTTGCTGAAGAGGCAGAAAAGAACAAAGCCAAATATCGGCGGAACAAACTCATGTTTTTTTCTGCAATGGCGGAGAAACCCACCTAAATCTCCCACAGCGGCGAAAAGAGAAAATTATGTCGAACTTTGGTGGAAGAGCTTGCCTAGTTTTCTTGAAACGGCTGAAGAACTCACATAACTTTTCTGCAACGATGAATAAAATGATACTTCTTTGGTGGTCACTTCACTTAAGATTTTAAAACTTGCCCGCAAATGTGGAAGCGCTCACATAACGTTTCTGCAATGGTGCAGAAACTCAATTAAGTTTTTCGATTCGCAACTTCGCACCGTTCTTCTGCGGATGAACTCCGATAATTCTTCTGCAATGGCGGGCAAACTCATTTGTTCTTTCCGCAATGGTCGGAAAATTTAAGTGAGTCCTTCCGGTTTTGGCGATCAGACTTAATGCCAAATGTGTCGATTTGACCCATTTGCACGCTTCATTAACCCCGTTTTATGTTTGCATCTACCCCATTAACGGCTCGCACGTGTCTAAATGCTATATATAGGGTTTAAACCCCGTTGAATTTCATTGTTTCAACTGACTGAAGGATTGCTTCTGTCTCCATTTGAAGACTATGTACTTAGAGATTCAAGTTCCCAAGCTCCGAAAGAAACGCTACTGCACCCTCAAACCAGGAAGAATTCACCAGGTAGGCCTCTTATCTTGAATTGAGTTAGTTATTTCTTTACCTTTCAGGATAGGGGCCGTGGTCATGGTTCTTTTAAATCCAAGCTACTTGGACCCTGCATTTTATTTTTATGCTTGGTCCTATGTTCTGCCGAGACTAAACCATGCCCCTATCCTACTAAACATAGCCACGATTGGGTTCATAGGGGTGCATAGTTTCCTAGACCGTAATCATCTACCACATAAATTGTTAGCAGGCCCTGCGATACCCCATCGTCCAGTTTTCCGAAGTTAGTAGCAACATAGAATGGAACCCCATCTCGTCTACCATTATGAGAAGAACGTCGGTGTTCCTACCCTGCATACGAAGTTTCGTACCATTTATGTACAAGGGAACAAGTTATTACCATATCAATTCTCATGCCATAAAACACAGTATACTCAGAATTGCTTTGTGTGCATTGCTCTTATATTTCGTAGTTGCAATATAGGCCTACGGAATTAATCAGATTGAAATAAAATGTGCAGAAGTATTCAATGACATGTGAATAAATGTTTAATTTTAAAATGGAAAGGCCATAACAATTTGAAATTTTCAAATAAATGGTGAAACAAGCAGAGTTAGAAGGTTTCAGTTGACATTTGATCCTTAACATTATGAGTAGGATGCTAGTTTAGATTGTTGACATTGCGTCATGTCTTCTTATATCTACCTATGTCTAATTATTGAGAGGTGCTAAGTCAAAATTCCTAAGGCTGGCAAAAGAAAATTGAAGGAAACTAGGTCAGGGCCGGGTGACACACGTATGGAAACTTTATTCGAAGATACTAATTGCACTACAGGCGTACCTTCTGAAGTCAAATGGGGAGACATATATCGTATGATAAGGGACTAGGACATCCCTGAGGAACTCCTTGAGGAAGTGTACCTATAACGGAACATTAGACTATCCTGCATATCCAAGGTAGCCACATTCCCATAACTCTTTCCATGCTCAGAAGTAATTGGATGGATGCTGCAGCATGCAAATGCACAGATGAGGGTTCCTTCGGACAACAAGGCAGAATATTTTGCATCCTTCCATCCATCTTATATCGCGACAGCTTGCAAATTGCACCGTGCTCATGAGCGTCTTGATGATGAATGGCTAGGACAAATCCAAATGGATAATCTAGAGATCGCCAAAAGTTGCTGATCTCGGGCAAGGAAATTAGAAGTAAGGATAGTGAGGAGTACGAGGTTTAGAATCTAAGGCCTCCCTTCAGAATGATCTCCCTCATGCTTAGTAGAATTTTTGGAAGGCCTGATGGTACTGTTTTTATGCTCCAATGGGTTCCCATCATCCACTATGTAGCGTTCAAGGGGACAATTTTTAATTGGGCAGACATCCTCTCAGACAGCCTATCATCAACCATAATTGCCTCTTAAGAAGGAATAGGGGCAAAGAAGGAAGAAATCTACATTCCATCCTACTTGATAGCCTGTATTTTGGAAAAGCACCCTTTTCCAAATCTTGGATGTAACTGGAGAGAGGCCGACACCCCGATCTTCACTGCTTACAAACGTTTTTGGGCCTAGAACTACAAATGGCACTACCAACTGATTTGTGAGGAGTTTATCATGCCTTTATATGACTTAATGTTCAATGAAGAACCTAACTTCTTATCTGAGAACGCAATGGAAGTCCTGGAGAATTACGGTGATTTCTATTTTTCACCACAAGGTACTTTCATAACAATGTATGGAGGCTCTAAACCACCATATATCCTACCCAGATATGCCACAGACTACATAGTACACAAGGAGGCATTGAGGCAAGTTTTCATTGATGGGATCAGTAGCACCTTGTACAAGGCAAAGAAGGCAACTTTCCTGCCTTTACCTTTCTATATTGGGGCCTAAAATTCTCAGGAATTGCAATGGTAGAGGAGTTCATTGCAGAACTGAAAGACTTTCACTTCAGAGAAAGAGATTTTTGGAGGAACTATCGGCGAGGCAAGGCAGCATGACATTGCAGAGAACTCCATGATAACTTTGAATACGCCCACTATTATGATGAGGAAGAAGAAGCGTATCAAGGGGTCAGTAACATGACCGAACTACAGATTTTCCGACTAAGTAAAGTCGGGGCTCGTTCTAGCTCTGGTGCTGTGAAGGAATCAAAACAACAGCAGGTAAAGGAAACAACAGAAGTTGCTCAAAATCTCTCTAAGGAAGAACAAGGGCTCAAGGAAGCGGCTGAGAAAATCCAAAGAGAAGCTATTAAGAGAGCAAACAAGGCGAAAGAGGACGAAATTCAGAAAGAAGAAACTCAAAGGATTCAAGCAGTTGAAGATGAAGCTCGAAGAGTTCAGGAGGAGGAAAGAATTAGATTGGAAGGAATTGCCAAACAAGAAGAAGATGAGAGACTTAGAAGGGAACAAGAAGAAGAAGCGCAAAGAAAAGAATAAGAAGAAAGGAAAGCTTGGGAAGATGTTGATCCAAAGAGTCCAAACATACAAGACTTGGATACAGACCTCTCTATAAGAGACCTCCCACTCGTCCCTTTTACTCCATCAAAGAATAATACAATATCCCAGTGGGAAAGGTTCACTTATAACAAAAAATGAAATTCCATTGTAAAGGAGACAGTGACTCGAATGAAGAGACCTTTCCGACCAGATATTGTCACTAAGCATGAAACCACAATCATGCAAAGTATCGAGGATGCTCCCGATCTCATGGCATCCATTTCTATAGCCTCGATTAAAGAAACCGCAAACAATGTGCATGTGTTAGGGGCCAATTTAGGACCGGAAAAGAAGAAAGCATGTTAGTTGCAAGAGACTTTGGTCAAAGAACAAAATTATATGAATTTGATGGTTGAAAAATGTGACACCCTCATATTAGAGAAGGAGGAACTAAGCAGCAAAATTCAGCATCTAGAGGATGAAAAGAGAGTTATGGAAATCCAAATAAGATCTCTAGAGGAAGAGAAGAAATACCTTAAAAGTAGGAACCTAAGGCTTGAATCTAAAAAATTTGATGATGCTCAGCAAATCGAGGATTTGAAAGAAAAGATAGAGAAATTGGAAGAAGGTGGGGAATTGATGGAATGGCAATTGGAATTCGTGACCAACAAGGTTGGTGATCTTGGTCACTTTCATGAGTAGGCGTGTGAAATACTTAAGAAGAATCACCAGCCTTAGGAACTTATATCAGAAGAGGTGTACAAGTTAAAAGCAATAATGGCCACGGTCAAAGAGATTAACGTCGAAACCACTCGGGTTAGAAGGAAACATGCACACATTAGTAAAGATTTAGAGGAACACATTGTGTGGAGGGAAGGGAAATTAGGTTTTCTGACAACTCTTCCCCTTAAGTCTGTCACTGAGTATAGAGCATATGTTCGCACCTTGGTATATTCTAAAGACTATGGAGCAAAGTTGAACACTGTAACACAAACCACCTATGAATAGTGCAAGAATTTATACCTCAAGATACGATCTCCTCAGGAGGCCTGTCGAATAGTGACACCCCATGAAAGTATAGAAGAGTTTCTAGATAGAACCCAACGTTCATCTGAGCCGAGTGATAGACTGAGCGCAGAAATTTCCTATGTAAAGAAAGTGGATGTGTTGAACACAGAAGATATGGACCAGTTTATCATGGAGGTCGCCGTTCATGCACACCTATTGGAAGAAAGCCTCCAAGCAGCAGCAGCAGAAGTGATCATCCTCGAGGAAGAACTGGCCAGGCAAGAGGTTTCTCTTAGATTTCTGCTCCCCTTGATTGGAAACAGTATTATAAGAGAGGCACAACTTTGGGTGAATTATATAGCTGAGGTAGACAGAACACAAGCAACAACCAAGTATCAACTTCAGCAATCCCAGCAGCACCAACAGTTCCAATAGTGATGCTAGCTATAGCAAAAGTCCCAGACCCAACAGTGATGCCCATTCAAGAATAGTCCATTTTATTATATATTTTCTAAAGTGGCCAACACATCTTCTTGGACTTTGTATATCTTTAGAATATTAAAATGACATCTAGAATTTAGTCCCTGTTATTTTTGCAATATTGTTGGGGATTTTTATTTATTTTTGTAAATTAAGCACTACATGACAAATTAGAGGAATGTGAAAGGTTAGGGTATAGGTGGCAACTCTTGGAGCATTTTGTAAAGCTATATATAACTACTTAGAGAAGAAGTAAAGGACTTTTGGCAGGTGAAAGAATTTCTTCTTGTGTATGAGAACGACTTCAACTACATGAATAGAGAAACGATTTGGACCTGTGAATGCTGGTGCATTGTTTTGCTTTGAGTTGTGATGAATAATTGCTGAACTAGTTCGACAGTTTCTATATACATTCAGTGAGATCTTTCCTAGCTTATGTGAATTAATTCTATGCTGTGAATGATTTTACTTCTTGGAAAAAGTTCTGTACCTTATGAGTGATGGAATGTTTTAATATAATTAGAGCTATCTTTGATATCATTTATATTCTGCTGAAAATGCTTTTATGGGATTAAATGGCTATCTGCTTCAATCTTTAAGGGTTACTTTCAGTTTATTGCTTATAATTTAAAGTTTTGCTCCTTGCAAGGATAGGTTAATTTCGATTTAAATAGCTTAGAACATATTTGTTTAATGCATACATTTAATTTATGTCATATGCATATCATCTTTAATATAAAATACATAAACGGTGGATCGGGATGGAACTGGTAAAATAAACAAATATTTAAAACTCACATGGTAGCCGGACCGTTAACCAGACGGATTCCCTAAACCAAATGGTGGGCGATCTAATTGGGATCTCTTACTGGGGAGAATCCCTTGTTGAATTATGCTATGATTTTCGAGGCATAAACTATTTTTGGTGCTAGAAGGAGGGCCACCAGTGCATGGCTGGCAGAAGAGACCCTTTTGTTAGAAACTTTTCCACTGAGAACCCATCTGAAACAGCTATCCCAGACATTCCAGATTTGGAATCAAGAAATCTAGAAAATCTTAATTCTGAGACAGAATAGCAAGAAACGTTGTATGTTGTCCCTTTTGAAGAAGTAAACCGCTTTAGAAGACATACCCATTCCTATGTTAGAAGCCTAGGAGGATTAACTACCGTTCCGTTGCTGCCCAGAGTAAGAGTTCAGAGAAAAAACCCTCAATGCATTAGAGATTCTGTTTTGGTTCAAAGTCTAGAAGAATTATTGGATTTATCTCTAGAATAAATTACTGAACCATTCGACGAGGTCAGGCCCAAGACTCCCACAAATCAAGAATATCCACACACTCCAAGGCATACTCCTCATAACTCACCGCCGCACACACCACCACGTTCTCCACTAAGAGTCATGGTCGTGCCTACATGGACAACAAGAGGAGCATTAAACGTAGTTGGACCATTCCACGATTTTCCTAAAAACCCAGAAAATGTTTTGCCAAAGTATGACCCTGGCAAAGGGATTTCCCCTGAAGATCACCTCAAAAGTTTCTATTTAGCCTTGAATCTTCTTAATGTAGAATACAAAGATGTGGTCTGTCACCTTTTTCCTTACACTTTCGAACCCAAAGTGTCTTCCTGGTACTTTAGTCTGCAAGCTAATTCGGTAACAAGTTGGGAAGATTTTGAGAAGTGTTTTCTAAAAAAGTATCAGAATCAGAAAACTGTAGCTACTATTATGAAAGAATTGTTGTCTATGAGAATGGAAAAGAACGAGAAAGTTCAAGATTTTATTCAAAGATTCACGACACTGTTAAATAATTTTAGTGATGCAACAAAGCCTGCTGAGGAATGCTTGGTAGAATATTATACAACAGCTCTTAAATCCCTACTAGCAATGTTCGTCAAGAGAACGAAGAAGATTACCCTGACAGAAAATTTTGAAGAAGCCAAGAAAGTAGAAGAAGAGGCTGACAGCATCTCCCAACATGCTCTCAATGTAGAGGTCAATCCAACAACCATTAAAAATCCTTTTATGTTAATTAGGGATAAAGAAGAACCCACAACAGATTTAGAAAATGTCATAAAAATGATGCAAAAACTCTCCAATAAAATTGTAGATTTAGAGAAAGATAAGGAAACCAGTTCTTCAAGGCAACCTTTCAAGCCATTCTATAAAAAGAAAGAAGAAAATGGAATGTCAACCCCACTGGTAAACAATTCTGCTGTACTAAACTTAAATGAAATAGGCATGAACCAAATGTTAGATGCACAAATTCCTTAGCAAACAAATCCCCAACAAGAACCAATTCCTGAGAGGGAAGAGTCTGCTCCCCACACTACGATGATCCTTTGGGATTGGACTCCTACCCAGGAACCATCTTGTGAAGATTTCGTTAATGAAGTGCAAACACCATCTATTAATATCACTACCAGGATTAAAGGCCCAGTGATTGATCCGACAATAGAAGTGCCTAAAGCTAGATCTAATCAAATACCAAAAAGGCACATAACTGTCATTCCGCCCCAAACCAAGACAAATCCAACAGTTGCTCCCACAGTGACTAAAGAACCAAACTCAGAAATAACCCAAAAGTCGCAAGCTTCTTCAAATAAAATAGAAAATCCGTCAAAAGTTTCAAAGGAATGTGACATGAGCTATGATATAATCGAAGATATTAAGAAAACAAAAGCAAACGTTCCATTTTTTATATGTGTAGCTTGCCACAACAAAGAAAGAAATTGATGGAGGCTTTTGATCCACAAACAACTACTTCATTAGAAAACACCGATGAAAACCCGAAAATTAATGAAGCAAGTGTTGGCGGAAAATCAAAATCTCAAACTCTACCTTTCCTCTTAACTTTTTATATTTTTAATCACAATGTGCACAATTATTTGGTAGACTCTAGTGCTAGCTCAAATGTCATACCTCTATCTATTTGCAGAAAGATTAACGGGCAACCTATTCCTTCCCCATCTCAAATCATTCAATTAGATAGAACTGTTGTCAAGGTTATTGGTGAATTGAAAGATGTACTTACTAGGTTGTCATATGATTCTAGAGTATGTCAATTCATTGATATAATGGTGGTCGATATACCTGAGTGTTGGCTTGGTTTTGCAACCAAGCTTTGTGCAATGGGAACCTATCAACAATGTGATAGTAGTTTCAATATAGAAAGCAAAAATGATTATGAATTAAATCTAAATCTAAACTAACATGTGCAGATAACAAATAAATTTAAAAACGATTCATGGAAATAATAAGAAATAAAAGAATGGATGTTTTGTATTAAGATACCTCAAATGGTGAGGATTTGTGTTGAGCAACTCCAAGGGGGAGTAGCTCCAAGCTCCAATGGTCTCTTCTCCAAGATGCTGAAAATGGCCAAAAGTCTCATGAGAGATTTTGACAGCGTGAGGATAGGATGGAAAGTGAGGAGCCCCTACAACCTTTTTATAGTTTTTGGTGGTGGGGAATACCATTATGGTTTTGAGGAAACCAATGGTATTGACCAACATGGTTTAGGTACCTTTTTCCCTCTTTTTTCATTTTTTGAATATTTTGAATATTTTTATTCCCTTTTAATATTTTTGGGAATTATGGACCCTTTTTTAGGGTTTTTTAATGTTTTTTGAGGAAAATTATATCTTTTGAGGGGAAAAATGGTGTATTATGGTCTTTTGGTGACCTTTTGATGGCTTTAGAGGCTCAAATGGTGGAAAAGTGGACAACTGGGTCATGTGAACAAGGAAATGAGCTAGTGAACACTTTTTGGGTGTTAACAGATTGCCCCCTAATGTGTGAGGGCATGAGCTCATCGTATGGCCGATAGACATCATAGTTATTTTGTCTTTTTCCTGGGGTTTGGGGAAGAGAAGAGACTAGTTGGAGACTCGATCAACGGCCCTTGGAAGCCGCAAAAACAAAAAATATTACATGGCCTCAATATGAATGAAGAATAATCTCTGATAATGGACGAGGCGGGCATACCCATGCTCGTATCAAGACATATACATAACAATTAGTCCCAAGAAGGGGGACCTGAATAATACATAAAAAATCTGCTGGTACATCATAATGGTCCAAAAGGGACACTATTTTTGGGATGTGCTCATGATCATAACATGACTGATCTCACTAACTGATACACTGGAATAAAGAGACAACCATTCTGAACAAGGTCTCAAAAGGGTTGATGAACCGCTGAAACTAAAGGTGTCCAACATCTATAGGGACTCAATGACTGTGAGTCATCTCTGAGAAGTACATGTAACTGTATACTCGAGGGAGTATAAAACTAGGGTACATCTGAATATTGTCGCCATGCGCAACCCGGATATCTATAGGAAAAATGTAACTGGTTGTTTCCATAAGTAGACTCTCAAATGTGGAAGAGTCAGGTGGTATCCGGGGTCTTCAACAAATAACTGAAGGGACCAATACCTTGTGTGAGTCTCAACGATGCGATCAAGGTGTTGAAGTCGAGCATGTGATAAACAACCATTTGGAGAGGCACTGAGGACTCTTCTTGAAATGATTTGTAGGCACTCATCATAAATGGTGATGAGTCCAAGACATAGGGACCTCTAGGTCTATTCTTTGGAATAAATTTGGTTGTCGTCGACAGAGGGAGACTAGCAACTAACAAGGCAATGATGTTTCCTTGATAGGAGCGCGAGGTGTAGAACTGAAGTGTGGTAGTACTGATGGTAGGAATGACATACTTGTGGGGATGGGAAGTAACTGGGGTCATAGAGTGGGTGGAATCAAACTTCCTTTATTAAGAGCATGATGACATGGTTGACCTGGCAGCGTAGGGGACTAACTTCTAGGTTCGGGGATCATAGCTTTTAAGGACTGAAAGGTATGTATTGTAGATTGGAGTGACTCTGGGGAGACAAGCTGATGGATGTTGTAGAGGGACTCTCAGGGTGACATACTACAAAATACTCTGAACAAAGGAGACCAAAATGGGGAAGCTTCCATATGAGTAGACATGATTTGTTGTGACGCCGAGAAGCACCATTGGGTCCTTCTTCATAGTTTTAATGAGCTCCAAGAAGGGATAAAATTGTGCTGTAAAATGGTATTGTCCTGTGGATTTTGTGAGCCCAGGATTGTTTGTGCTCATGGGTGCTTTCATTTTTAAGGAGTCTGAAAACGATAAGAAGACTCTGTAGTGGTGGTGGAGTGCCGTCCTGCGGGTTTTTACGAGTCCAGGATGGTGATTGCTCGTGGTCGCTTTCATGTTTAGAGAGTTTGAAAGCGGTAAGTGGACTCCATTGGTGTTCTTTTTCGTAAGTTAGTCTCCAAGGCCCGAAAAATCATAAAATGATGCAAATGGAGAACTCTTCTAGCTGATGTGACTAGAGTATTCCTTTTTTGTAATTAGTCTACAAGGTCCGGAAAAGGGGTAAACCAATACCAGGTAGACGCCCTATCAGATATGTTTAGCGAGCATTAAAGGAAGCAAGATTGCTCGACGATCTTTTCATTGTTTTAGGAGTCAGAAAAGAGCTTAACAGAAACTCCCTAAGTGCCTTTTTCGTAAAAGAATTGCTCGGCCCCGAAAAAGGGATAAAATTATACCGAACAAAAAGGTTTAAATGATAGCAAGAAATGGTCTCACGCATCGTCATGAGTGCGGAAAACTGAATCCGATGACATAAAGATTGTAAAAAACTGGCAACGACCAATGTGGCATGCAAACCGAGGCGGCGAGGGGCATGGGAAAAAATTCCCAAAAAATCTGGAGGTGAGAGCGAGAAATGATCTCAAGCATCATCATGAGCACGAAAAACTGAATCTGGCGATATAAGACTCGTAAAAAATGAATGACGGTCGATGTGGCACGCAAAACGAGGTGACGAGGGGGCATGTAAAACATGCCCGAAAAATCTAGGCGTGATAGCAAGAAATGATCTCAAGCATCATCATGAGCACGGAAAAATGAATCCAGGCATTATAAGACTCGTAAAAAATGGATGATGGCCGATGTGGCATGCAAAACGAGGCGACGAGGGGGCATGTAAAACATGCTCGAAAAATTTGGCCGTGAGAGCGAGAAATGATCTCAAGCATCATCACGAGCGTAGAAAACAGAATCTAGTGATATAAGACTTGTCCAAAATGGACGATGGTCGATGTGGCATGCAAACCGAGGTGACGAGGGGGCATGTAAAAGATGCACGAAAAATCTGGAGGTGAGAGTGAGAAATGATCTCAAGCATCAACACAAGTTCGAAAAATTGAACCCGATGGTATAAAAATCGCCAATAAACTGACAACAACCGATGTGGCATGCAAATCGAGGTGGCGTGGGGCATGGAAAGAATGCCCGAAATTTTTTGGTGAGAGAAAGAAATGATCTCAAGCATCATCACGAGCACAAAAATATGAATCCGGCGGTGCAAATGGTGCGAAAAATGGAGGTCATAAGGACTTCGGAATGGTCAAAGCAAATAACTAGGTTAAAAAATGGCTACAAATAAAGGTGAGCCCACCAAGCCAAGGATGCAGTGGTGGGGAGAAATGATCACCCGCGGGGGGAGAATACTAGGTGTATCAAATCAAATCGAATATACAAGTGATATGTGACCTCAAAAAATGGTTGAGATCATGCATGTGAAAAAGTCAGCAGGGTTAATGACTTGCCCCCATGCTATGTGCATGGGGTTTGTGATTGTGGATCACATATGTGTTGGTTTGAACAATGGGATCATTGGAATACTGAGATAGATGTGATGGAGAAGGTTCAAAATGATTGATTATGCTCCCTATCCTAGGGTCGAGGTAATCTATTATGCCCCCTAACTTAGGGGTGTCAATGTGGTGCAGATGTTGTCTCAGAGAGGGATCAATAGGGCATTGAGCAACTGCTGGCGGGGGGCTATACCATGAGGCTGTGGGCTGTGGTGGCATACTGAAGTGATGATATGATGATGGGGGATTCCCTTTGTGGGGTGTATGCCCCCAGTATCTCCAACGAGAATCATGATGATGATGAGTAGGCAAGGTTTTGGGCCTACCCCCATGTTGTGGACATGTGGTCTCCTCGTCGATTTGAAAGGGTTGAACATGTGTGTCAAAGGGATCAATGGAAGGGGTCGACCAGACAGAGGGGTATCTAGTGGAAACCGTGTAAATGGTGTTAATTTATTTTGAGGAGGAAGATGGTGGGGGATGAATTTCCTTAATGAGAAGAGGGGATATCTCTAGGTCGACTTTATTCAACTCGTACAATGCTGCTCTGTAATCTGGGAGATCGAGGCAGTGATGTGAATAATGGCCGTAGATTCCTCATATTGCACAAGGATGGTTTGTGCACAATGATTTATCACGAGGTTGAGGGGGGAGTTCTAGTTTGAATACTAGAATGTTGGTGTCGTCATCCAACATATTCATGTGTTCTTGAAGTGCTGGTAACTGTGGACATTGATGGGTGGCATGGCCTATGTCATCGCACAAAGAGCACTTGGGGGGTATGCGGATTGTTGGGGGATTCTTTGCTAACTTGGGGGTCGCTGGGGGGGTGCGAGCTATGGGTCCAGTGGTGTAGGTTTGTGGACCTCTTCCCCCATTGTTTCGAAGTGGTGGGGGAGTACAATTAGATGTTGATGCGGTGGCTGCTGTTGGAGGTGGTCGATTTGGATGTTTGCTACACTAGGGGGTGGATGGTTAGAAATATTGATGGGCTGTACCGGTTGTAAAATAACATTCGGAGTCGGCGGGGGGCTCGGAGCAGGTAAGTACCATATAGGTATCCCTAATGTTAAACCAGGAAGATTGAGTGTAGCCATGACTGGTGTGCTGATGGTGCTTGAAGGGGGAAATAAAAATGGGATAGTATGAATTGGTGTGGCTCCTACGTGAGTTGGCACTGAGGGTGGTTGCAGGAGTAAAGGGGGCTATTGGTTTGGTACCTGTGTGTTCTGTGAGAGGGTGCACAAATCAGATATCTCGGTTATCAGTAAAGGTGGCGGAATGGATTGGAATGTGGAAGTCATAGGTGATTCCGAGTATAATTCGGGTCTAACTGTGGAGACGAACGATGTAGGTGCATTTTGAACTGGTTGTTCAATCATAGGGAGAACATTTTTAGGTGTAGTGGGGGTGTATTGGTTTCAACATGTTTGGAGATTCATGTCGGACGATGACATCATAAGGAGATGATGACTACTTGAATCCATCGGTTGCTTTGTGTGTGCAACATATGTGATTTGCTGTTGTGGTGTTGTGGTTCCTTGAGGAGGATCCAACAGACGAGTGTTCACCACTCCTTGTGTGGGAAAAGGATTTTGCAGCACCATGGGTTGTGGTTGAGGAGGTGGTGCTGGTTGTGCCGTGTACCCTTGGCATTGGGCGTCATCAGACCACAGTTGGCGTGCTCGCCCCAAATGGGGGCAAGTGTGTGTATAATGGTCGTATACCCCGCATATGGAACATGGGTGGTTTGTTCGTAAATTGGGGTTCTTACCCTATTTCGGTGGTCGATCAGGGTTTTGGTTGGAGGGGGTAGCGTTGTTGTTGTTTGGAGGATAAGTCTGAGCAATTGGAGGTTGTGGTGCAACAAGGACTACCTGTGGTGGGAAATAAGCTGTTGGGGCTTATGAGTGAATAGGAGCATGTGTGGCCTGCTGATGGTAATACGTAGGGGGTGCAACCAGAGGTGGATAGGATGAAATTGCGTGAGCATAACACTGTGGTGGACATGGGGGTCCATGAGTGTGGTGGGGGTGGGCCATGGGAGCATACGAAGTTGTAGCTCCGGAGTGAGATGTGGCCCGCGAAAGATCGGGGCCGTTATTATTGCGCATAATAGAAAATGGTTGGTTGTGGGATGCAACTTGTCCAATGATGCCGTTGGTGGCGTGGGATTCCCCCGATGCGTCATTCTAGGAGGAATCACCGCGGGGAGCCTCAGGTAAAATGGTATACAGGTAGCCACACTGGGCATAGATCAGATCAAACTGCTGGGATTTTAGAATGGCTTCTTCTTCCGACTGGGGTCATTTAGAAGCTACATTATTGGCTATGAGGGGTAGGAGTGATTTGAGAAACCAATCCAAAAATATATGGTCGTCAAGTTTTATCTTGCAGAGGCTATGGTGCTTGCGCCACTCATGGATATGGTTGGTGATGTGGGTAGCTGTGTTTTGTCTACAAGACAATAGTATTTCAACTCCTGCATCATAGCGTACAGGTAGCTGAAAAAATTGAAGGAAAGTGGAGGCGAGGGACGTAAATGTATGGTGGGTCCCATGTGGTTGTTCAATGTACCACTTGGCTGCAGAGCCAGTGAACGTTCGTTGCAACAATCTTAGTCTAATGGAGTCATCCACTATGGAGTTAGATGAACACCATAGGTGAAATGACATTATGTGGTTTTGGGGATCTTTCCCAGGTTTTCCTTCAAACTTCGGGATGTCCGAGGGAAGCTTTGTGGGCATGGGGGGCCAAGTGGGGTCATGTCTAATAGGATCATTAGTTATTCTTTCCAAGTCTGGCAAATTCAAACTTGCCAGAAATGGTAGACTGGCCGAGGGGTGTGATGTAGTGGCTGGGACATAACTGTTAATGGTAGCATTATGTAATGGTCCAATGGCCCCTAAGGGTATGCTAGGTATGGAAGGTATGTGTGCTCCAACCGATGTGGTGTGGGAAAGGCCAGTGCTCCCAAGTGCAACATGGGTTGCAGAGGGATTAGGAATAGTTCCAGGAATTCCTGAGATCTGGGTTGTGGTAATGAGAGGTGATGTGACCCCTATGTTGAGCATACCCATAACAGGTGGTGGCCCTGTGTTGGGCATACCTAAAGGGGGAATGGACCCTATATTAGGCATGCCTAATGGGTTTGTTGTTACCATCGGTGGCACAGTAGTAGTAGGGTTTGTCGATGTATCTCCAATAGTACAGGTGAAAAGGGGATTGTATTGTGATCCAACCATGGTGTTGGTTGGTAATATTTCAGTAGGGTTTTCGGATTCAGCCTCAGAATCAGATGTGAAGTGAGGCGCGTCAGAATCGGATGACTGTGTTCTTGGCCAATGACATGTCGAGTCAAGGGATAAGGCTCTACATATATGACATGTAGAGCCAAGTGTACCGAACTGAGGGGGTTCACCCTGAAGACGGCGAGATCGTCTTAAATTCTCAATGGTGAGAAATATTTAAAAATTTCAGTGTAAGGTGGTGATGTAAAAAACTTGAAACCCTAGTGCAACAATGAGTACAAGAGGGGAGTGAAAAAATAAAGGCTCTCAGGCCAAAAACCAACCTCAAAAAGCACTTATTGTAGCAGCTGTGCTATAATAAGTGGAGGGATGCAACAAAATTGGCCAGAATACCAAAAGTCAAACAATTCCTAGAAAAAAGTGGTGTTACTAGACCAAAGGTGGGTATTGTATCATGCAAACACCTAACTAGAAGTATTGTGAGTCAACAAACGATATTCTCTACAAGGTGATGAAATCCAAGTCAGACAATATAGAGTGTTGAATCAACGGCTATATATCCCCCTACTGGGAGGGATACCGGGTAGACAATCCTAAAGAGTGGCAACTAGGATACCCCGTTCATGACACATTCGGTTGGTGAATCTGTAGTTTGGTTCTATCACCATTGTACACCCTCTTGGGTGTATACTGAGAACTTCGAAAGGTATCCTTTGGTTACTGAATGGATTGCGGTATTCCACTCAGACTTTCGGAACCAGTCTGGCTACTTCAACCCTCCTAAGGGAGAGGCCTTCTCGATAAATTGGTTGATAACCATGTCAAAATTATAAGGGATTTTTGGACCCTAAAGACAACCACTATGTCTCAAATGTAAATAATTGAGAGGTGTTATTGGTACACCTATCCTCTCAATTCTACTATTAGGAACCCATGTCTTTACTTTGTTAGTATATTGTTGTTGGACGCATATACTTTGTAAGTCGTCCTGTAGTATTTGTTGATCCATAGTTTATATTAGCCCATAGTATTGAACGCATATGCTTTGTAAGTCGTCCCATAGTATTATATGTCCCATGGTTTTGACTCATAGTATTGGCACCTAGACTTAGCCCATGGTTTGTATTGACACATAGTATTGACCCATGGTATTGGCACCTAGACTTAGTATATAAGTGTGTGTTGAGGCCTATGAAGGCACCGTGAAGTTAATTGTATTGAGCTTTCTCAAAGGAGGTTACCCCCTCGAAGTGGCCTGTGATCAACATAAAAGTGATTATGAGTTCTATTATTTATGATATCTCGTGTATTTGCATTAATTAATTATTGCAGGTTCATCACATCTGGTATCAGAGCCTCCACCCAGGTTCAATTCATAGAGCGGGTGGCAACGCCGGCATTGCAGTGTTCGCCCAGGGCTCGTACGACGCAAAGGGGACACCACTGTACGGGCGTACATCCAGCCCAGAGTCTGGACTACGGAGCATGGTGGGATGTTAAGATCCTAGTGGGCAGCCTTCACGAACATCTCGAGGTTTTGGTGTAACGGTTCATCACATCTAGTATCAGAGCACTTTCTTAGGCTCGTTGGGTGGAATTTCTGCCAATTTTTTTTTCGTATCTGTTGTAGCTTCGGATTTGGGAATAATCCCTATCTGCTTAACTGTGGGAAGTACTTGGGAATAATCCCTAAAACTCATTGTGAGGAGTACCACAGGAACCCCAAAGTAGCTGGTCCATTGAGAGGACCTGTCAGTGAAAAGGGCAACGACCCCTACCTGATTGACTAGTTCCCACCCTTGAGGTAAACCAAGAGCTGTCGTTTGTGGCAAAGCGGTTATCAGTTTTACTTGAGCCATGGAGTGAGGGGTACTACCCCAATATGCAAGCCGTCAGACAGCATTGGTGGCCGAGTGAAACACCTAAACTGTTAGGAAGCCATACATACCTGGGGTCCATATCTATGTTCAGTTGAACTGTTGCCGATCACTTCCACTCCAAATCCAGCCATTTCAGATCTATTCTGAAAGTCGTTCTAGATCCAGTCGTCGTTTCAGATACAGCCATTTTCGATCCCTTTCGCACCGTTGCAGATCCATCTGTTGCGGATCCCTTCCGCGCCGCTATTACTGATCCATTTCTGGAAAAAAAAAAAAAAAAAAAAAAAAAAAAAAACTATTTTTCAGTCATATCTCCCTTGTTTCAACTTTGTTTTCCCTGAAACTTCACTGACATCCCCGCACTCCCATTTTGCATATTTTATTCCTGAAGACATTGTCCCAAATTCCACTTCCCAAGACCAGAAATCCCACATTTGTCTATTTTTAGGGTTTGCCATAACTTCTTCAATTTTCACCTGATTGCCTTCAAATTTTACCACAGAGTTCCCGCTTCTGAAATCCCCATTTTTTGCTTCCCTGTCCCTCAGAAAGTGTCGAAAACCTAGTCAAACCCCAATTACCCCTCTGAGTTTTTCCCAAATCCAAATTTCCCCTTACTAAATAAGCTTGTGTTTGTGTTTTTCTATCCATTCCCCGCCCCCCCCCCACAAAAAAAACATTACTGGTTATGGTTGTCACTCGCACAGGAGCAAACACCATGGAGGAAGCACTTGCAGCCATCCAAACCAAACTCCAAGATCTGGATGAAAAATTTCTCATCCTCCATCTTCAGCATTCAGCCATGAACAATAACCGATAGCCAGAATCTTTTGCAGCCACTAGGTTCTCTTCTTCCAGCAATTTTCGTGGGCCAAAGCTTGATTTTCCTCGCTTCAATTGTATTGATCCGACTGGATGGATATACCGAGCAGAACAATATTTCAGTCTGCAAAATACTTTTGATGTTCAGAAAGTTCCACTTGCATCCTTTCATTTGGAACAGGAAGCCCTTCAATGGTACCATTGGTACATCAAAGCTCATCCCGAGCCAAACTGGACAGATTTTTGCCAACTCCTTTTGCCATGATTTGGTCCTAGTGATTTTGACGACTTCACAGGAGCACTCACTAAACTTCACCAAACTGGCACAGTGAGAGAGTATCAGATGGAATTTGAGAAACTAGCCAATCACACAGAAGGATTGTTTGATGAATTCTACAGCAGTTGTTTTATCAGTGGTCTCAAGGATGAAATCCACTCAGAGGTCAAAATGTTTGGTCCCAAAACAATGATGGAAGTCGTAGGGTTGTCTAAGCTGGCCGAGGACAAGATCGCAACTCAACAGCGCTCCAAACCCACCTTTGTTCCCTTCAGAAATATGGGTTCCCAACGACCTCCCATGACGCCTGCTCCTCAACCCACTCCTATCAAGCAATTGTCTGAAACAGAGATGCAGGCACGTCGAGAAAAAGGGCTTTGTTATAATTGTGATGAGAAATTCACTCGGGGACATAGATGTGTTCCACAAAAGCTCTATCTCTTGAATGTGGGTTCTCTGCCTGCCTCAGAACTTGATGAAGAATCTCCAGATATAGTAGATGATCAGGTCGAAATTCAACACCCGCCTGTTGACACCCCAGCTGAGGACGACCCACCCAAGATCTCTCTCCATGTTGTAACCGACGTCACCACCCCATAAACAATGCGAGTCAAGGGATACTTCAAGAAGCTCCCTCTTACCATACTCATTGATTCTAGTAGCACTCATAACTTTATTGATCCTCGGATTGCCAAACAGGTTGATTGTTTTGTCCATTCTTGCTCCAACTTTGAAGTCATGGTTTCCAATGGGGGCACCTTACCTTGCAAGGGGAAGTGTCACAATGTGTGTATCTCTATGGAAGATTATAACCTACGCTCTCACATGTTTTCCTTGTCCTTAAGCGGATGTGATGTGGTTTTGGGCATTCAATGGTTACGCACACTTGGCCCCATCTTATGGGATTTTGCTGAACTTTGGATTCAGTTTTCAGTCAATGGGGCACAACACAAATTTATGGGATTACAACCAGGGTCTATCTGCATCATCAGTTCACATCGCCTGGAAAAAATACTTAAGAAGAATTCACATGGTGTCATCGCTCAACTCCATTTCATTCAGATTCACCCATCAACAGTCTCCACTACTTCCTTGGATAGATATGCAGGTGTATTTGCTGAACCATTGAGTTTGTTTCCTTCAAGAGACCTTTCCGGTAAGAATTTAGCCGCATCTACCTCTTAGCAGGAAATGATGACTATTTTGCATACAGTCCAGAAGTGGCAGCCATCCCTATTGGGGAATTATTTCTGCATCAAGACTGATCTCCAGAGTCTGGAAACTTTCCTGGAACAATGGGTCTCCTCCCCAACACACTTGAAATGGGTTATCCAACTCATGGGTTATGACTATGCGACCACTTAACAGAAGGGTAAGGACAATATGGTGGAAGATGCTCCTCCTCACACATTTGATGACCCAGTTTCTCTTACAGCTATTTCTCTGCTTGTTCCAAATTGGTTGCAATCTGTTCAACGGGGATATCTCTTCTATGAACTCCATGCTTCTTCATCAGTAGGGCACTCTGGGTTCCTCAAAACGTATGACCAGGAACAATGTAACTTCTTTTGGAAGGGACTCAAAAGGACAATTCAACGGATGGTGGTTGAATGTGATACTTTCCAGGTCAACAAGGGTGAAACGACCCTCCTTTCAGGACTGCTCGAACCCTTACCCATCCCTCCACAGATTTGGACAACTATTTCTATGGATTTCCTAGAATCGCTCCAGTGGTATAGTACCACATCTCAAAGGACACCATATGAAGCAGTCTTTGTACATGCACCACCAGTTCTTCTTCCATACACTTTCAGCAGCTCCCTAGTTCAAGCAATTGACTCAATTCTTCGAAACCGTGTTCAGCTTCTTCTCATTCTGCAGGACAATTTTCACATGGCAAGAATTCGACTGAAACAACAAGCCGATCAACACCGTTCTGAGCGCACTTTTCACATTGCTGATATGGTTCTTCTTCGTCTACAGCCTTCCATGCAATCCTCCCTGAAACTCCAAAGGCGCCAGTGACTCAGAATGCAACTCGAGGATGCTACAGGGGACCCACTCTTTCATATTCTGCATCAATTTCCACATCTAAAGCTTTGAGGACAAAGCTTTTTCTAAGGGAGAGGGGATGTTAGGAACCCATGTCTTTACTTTGTTAGTATATTGTTGTTGGATGCATATGCTTTGTAAGTCGTCCCGTAGTATTTGTTGATCCATAGTTTATATTAGCCCATAGTATTGACCCATAGTATTGGACGCATATGCTTTATAAGTCGTCCCATAGTATTATATGTCCCATGATTTTGACTCATAGTATTGGCGCCTAGACTTAGCCCATGGTTTGTATTGACACATAGTATTGACCCATGCTATTGGCGCCTAGACTTAGTATATAAGTGTGTGTTGAGGCCTATGAAGGCACCGTGAAGTTAATTTTATTGAGCTTTCTCAAAGGAGGTTGCCCCCTCGAAGTGGCCCGTGATCAATATAAAAGTGATTCTGAGTTCTATTATTTCTGATATCTCGTGTATTTGCATTAATTAATTATTGCAGGTTCATCACATCTACCTAACTACAAGATTCTTTTAAGTGCTCCCCAAGTGCGGTTAAAAGTTTGTTGAGTTAAGGTAAATTTTAAGGCTCAGTTTAAATTATGTGGCTGAGTGGGTGCAAGTGTGGTATTTAAACTGAAATTGATTTTCCTCGCTTGGGCGATTACTTACAAATGAAAGAAAAGACGCTTCCAGTTTTGCAAAAAATAAAGACGTTTTTGAAATGTAAATGCTTCAAAAAACTATTCAAAAATTATGGATCTTTGAAATAATTTGAAGGAAAGCAAATAACATAAATATATCAAGAAATAAATGGATCTCTTAAAAATTGCTTGGACAAAGTACTAAGCAAATAAACAGTAAAACCTTGATCTAAATAAAATGCAGAAAATATTTCTTTCAATTACTAATTTTTTTTAAAAAGACTTTTAATGGAGCAAATATAAATAGTAAAAGATTTAGTATGGCTGTAAAAATGCAGAGAAATTAATGCTGTAAAATATGCTAAATGGGCAAAAAAAAAAAAAACAACAAAAAATATTTTCAAAAAATTGGCCGAATTCAAAAAAATTGCATCGCGGGTTTTGGGAAAACAACCGCGATGTGCAGCGTGGGTTTCGGCCGCGCAGTCGCGATGTGCAGCACGGGTTTTGGCCATGAAGCCGCGATGTGCAGTGCGGGTTTCAGTCACACAGTCGTGATGTGTAGTGCGAGAAATGGCCGCGAAGTCGCAACGCGTCGCGCGGAAAAAAGCTGCAAGGTCACGATGAGCCGCGTGACTATCGGGCAAAAAGACACGAGGTGAAAGCCGAAAAATAGATGCCGAAAAATGAACCCGAAAATGAAAATTTCAGGCTGTTAATGGCAATAGAAAGGGACAAGATCTAGAACAACAATGGATCTGCTATCTAGGATGGCATATCTATGAATTAAAATGATTAAAACTAACAAAAACTAAGCTCTAAAGCAAAAAACTGAGATCTAAGATCCATGATTCAAAAATGATGGATCTTTGAAATAATTTGAAGGAAAGCAAATAACATAAATATATCAAGAAATAAATGGATCTCTTAAAAATTGTTTGGGCAAAGTATTGAGCAAATAAACAGTAAAACCTTGATCTAAATAAAATGCAGAAAATCTTTCTTTCAATTATTAAATTTTTTTAAAAAGACTTTTAATGGAGCAGATATAAATAGTAAAAGATTTAGTATGGCTGTAAAAATGCAGAAAAATTAATATTGTAAAATATGCTAAATGGGCCAAAAAAAAAAAAAAAAAAAAAAATTTCAAAAAATTGGTCGAATTCAAAAAAATTGCATCGCGGGTTTTGGGAAAACAGACGTGATGTGCAGCATGGATTTTGGCCACGTAGTCGCGATGTGTAGCGTGGGTTTCGACCGCAAAGACACGATGTGCAGCGCGGGTTTCGGTCACACAGTCGCGATGTGTAGTGCAGCAAATGGCCGCGAAGCTGCGATGCGCAGCACGTAAAATGGCCGCGAAGCCGCAACGCGCCGCGCGGAAAAAAGCTGCAAGGTCACGATGAGCTGCGCGACTGTCGGGCGAAAAGCCATGAGGTGAAAGCCGAAAAATAGACGTCGAACAATGAACCCGAAAATGGAAATTTCAGGCTGTTAATGGCAATAGAAAGGGCCAAGATCTAGAACAACAATGGATCTGCTATCTAGGATGGCAGATCTATGAATTAAAATGATTAAAACTAACAAAAACTAAGATCTAAAGCAAAAAAATGAGATCTAAGTTCCATGATTCAAAAATGATGGATCTTTGAAATAATTTGAAGGAAAACAAATAAACATAAATATATCAAGAAATAAATGGATCTCTTAAAAATTGCTTGGGCAAAGTATTAAGCAAATAAACAGTAAAACCTTGATCTAAATAAAATGCAGAAAATCTTTCTTTCAATTACTAAATTTTTTTAAAAAGACTTTTAATGGAGCAGATATAAATAGTAAAAGATTTAGTATGGCTGTAAAAATGCAGAAAAATTAATGCTATAAAATATGCTAAATGGGCAAAAAAAAAAAAAAAAACAACAAAAAATATTTTCAAAAATTTGGCCGAATTCAAAAAACTTGCATCGCGGGTTTTGGGAAAACAACCGCAACGTGCAGCGTGGGTTTCGGCTGCGTAGTCGCGATGTGCAACGCAGGTTTCAGCCGCGAAGATATGATGTGCAGCGCAGGTTTCCGTCACATAGTCGCGATGTGTAGTGCGGCAAATGACCACAAAGCCGCAATCTGCAGCATGTAAAATGGTCGCGAAGCCGCAACGCGCTGCGCGGAAAAAAGCCGCAAGGTCATGATGAGCCGCGCGACTGTCGGGCGAAAAGCCACGAGGCGAAAGCTGAAAAATAGACACTAAAAAATGAACACAAAAATGGAAATTTCAGGCTATTAATGGCAATAGAAAGGGCCAAGATTTAGAACAACAATGGATCTGCTATCTAGGATGGCAGATCTATGAATTAAAATGATTAAAACTAACAAAAACTAAGATCTAAAGCAAAAAAATGAGATCTAAGAATTCGAAGCCAGCGGAGTCGCCAAAAACTGTTGGCTTGGTTTTGCAACCAAGCTTTGTGCAATGGGAACCTATCAACAATGTGATAGCAGTTTCAATATAGAAAGCAAAAACGATTATGAATTAAATCTAAATCTAAACTAACATGTGCATATAACAAATAAATTTAAAAACGATTCATGGAAATAATAAGAAATAAAAGAATGGATGTTTTGTATTAAGATACCTCAAATGGTAAGGATTTGTGTTGAGCAACTCCAAGGGCAAGTAGCTCCAAGCTCCAATGGTCTCTTCTCCAAGATGCTGAAAATGGCCAAAAGTCTCATGAGAGATTTTGACAGCGTGAGGATAGGATGATGGATGGATAGAAAGTGAGGAGCCCCTACCACCTTTTTATAGTTTTTGGTGGTGGGGAATACCATTATGGTTTTGAGGAAACCAATGGTATTGACCAACATGGTTTAGGCACCTTTTTCCTTCTTTTTTCTTTTTTTGAATATTTTGAATATTTTTATTCGCTTTTAATATTTTTGGGAATTCTAAACCCTTTTTGAGGGTTTTTTTTTTATGTTTTTTGAGGAAAAATATATCTTTTGAGGGGAAAAAGGGTGTATTATGGTCTTTTGGTGACCTTTTGATGGCTTTAGAGGCTCAAATGGTGGAAACGTGGACAACTGGGTTATGTGAATAAGGAAATGAGCTAGTGAGCACTTTTTGGGTGTTAACACTAAGGCATATGGTTTAATTTTGAGTAGGGACTGGTCTGCGAAACTGAATGGTTATTTTGCAATGGATTGGTCTCATTTGTGACTGCCCTATCAAAATAGGCAAAATCAAATCATGATATTAAGAGAGCCACACATGAAACAAAATGTCACTCAGCTAGAGGAAAAAAATTAAGCTGTAGCTTTTTCATCTTCAATGTTAGGGAACTATTTCCTAGAAATCGAACCAAAAAATTATCAATCAGAAGATGCTAGCCATGATTCAGACAAACAGTCTGATCTCCTTCACTTTTCACGGACTGATGATATTGATTGTAACATAGTAAATTTAGTTACTAACTTAGATAGCAATAGCACTAACTTAGTTGAAAAAGAAAATATTTTTTGGACTCTCTACTTTGATGGCTCCAAAACTCAAGAAGGATCAAGAGTTGGTTGTGTTTTAATTGATCCCGAAAGAAACAAGAATTTTTATCTTGTAGGTTAGAATTTGAATGTATGAATAATACGGTTGAGTATGAAGCTTTGATCCATGGATTAAAGAAAGCTATTGGTTTGAATGTAAAAAATTTGAAAGTCTTTGGTGATTCAGAAATAGTGGTTAGGCAAATCAAGAATACAATTAATTGCCTCCCACCACACTTAAAGGGTTATCAAGCTGAGGTTTGGGATCTGATTTCATGTTTTGATGCTTTCAATATTAATTATGTTCCTAGGTTGAAGAATGTTGTAGCTGATTTGCTAGCAACCTCTGCTTCCAGATTAGTGCCCATTAATAACAAGTGCTCTATTTAATTAATTTCCAGGCCTTCTGTTCGGGATAACATCACAAATCTCAGGTTATTTGATGATGATGACCAGATGATTAGTTTCTTAACAAGTGAAGATGTCTTCCAAGAGGCCATAATAGATGAAGAAAGACATGATTCAGATTTACAAAATAAAGATGTTGTGAAGGGAAACTTCATGCCCAAAGGAGTGAGAACTCTTGAAGCATTATTTGATTTACAGAGCAAGTTCAGAAGACCTGTAAATGCTAAAACTCACAGTTCATCCATGCAGCATGAGTTAATAAATCAGGGCACGGAAGTTGAACTAAAATATATTAATCTTGGTAAGTGCTGTACGCCGGGTGAGAGCAGTAAATTCATGAAATTGTTCCAGCAATATAAAGATGTGTTTGCTTGGACCTACGACTATCTGAAAACATATGACACCCGCATCATTCAACATATAATACCAATGAAGGAAGGTTTCAAATGTTTTCAGCAACAATTAAGAAGGATGCATATGACACTCGAGCCTCTAATTCAGAAAGAGTTAAAAAAATGATTGGATGCCAAGATTATTTTTAAAGTCCGACATTCTGAATGGGAGGGTAATTTAGTTCCCGTACAGAAGAAATCGGGAGAAATCAGACTGTGTGTAGATTTCTAGAACTTAAACAGAGCTTCCGATAATGACAACTATCCTGTGGCCCCAATGGAACATATCTTGTAGATGGTGTTAGGATCAGAACTTTTCTCCCTATTAGACGGTTTTTCTGGTTACAACCAAGTGCTAGTGGCAGAAGAAGACCAACTCAAGACCACTTTTCGTACAAAGTGGGGAGCCTTTGCATATCGAAGAATGCCTTTTGGCTTAATTAACGCAGGAGCTACATCTCAGCGAGCCATGGACATTGCTTTTCGGGGATTGGGCGATCAATGTGTAGTAGTATACTTAGATGATGTGATAGTTTTTTTGAAGAAAAGGGAAGACCATGTTTTCCACCTAAAGAAAATCTTTGATCGCTGTAGGAAGTATGGTATCTCTTTAAGCCCTAAGAAAAGTGTTTTCGCTGTTCTTGAGTGCAAAATTTTGGGTCATATCATTTCAAAGGAGGGTATCTCGATAGATCAAGCAAGAGTACAAGA
Organism: Larix kaempferi; assembly: GCA_027924585.1. Taxonomy (NCBI): domain Eukaryota; kingdom Viridiplantae; phylum Streptophyta; class Pinopsida; order Pinales; family Pinaceae; genus Larix; species Larix kaempferi. The sequence continues at coordinate 6,818,011 of BSBM01000160.1, forward strand.
TATCAACAAGATTCCCATGCCCCACAACAAAAATTCTATGCAATCATTCATGGGAACCATAAATTTTGTTTGAAGGTTCGTACCAGACTTCACTTAGATAGTTAAACCTTTGCAACAAATGGTCAAGCAGAGTGTATAATTTAAATGGACAGACTTGGAAAAGGTTGCATTTAAAGAAATCAAAGCTGCCATAGCCAAGGCACCTTCTTTAAGAAGTCCAGACTTCGATAAAGATTTTATTATGTACACTCTTGCTTTTGATAATTGTCTCACAACTGTGCTCACTCAAAATGCAGAATCTAGAGATGAATACCCAATTTCTTTTATGAGCACTGGTCTGCAGGGAACTGAACTAAACTACCTTGTGGTAGATAAGCAATCATATGTAGTTTTCAAAGCGGTAAAGCAGTTCAGGCCGTATATTCTAAAAAATAGAACTAAAGTCATAGTTCCTCATCCCGCTGTGAGATATCTTTTCGTTTAGAAATAATTGGGAGAAAGGAGAGGAAACTAGGTCACTGCTCTTCAAGAGTATGACTTAGAATTCAAACCAACCACTATTATCAAAGGTCAAGATTTATGCAAATTGCTTACTGAAAATCCAGCTGAAGAAGACCTATATTGGAGGAATGAAGCTGAGTTGAACATGATTGATGTATGTCCAATTTTTACAACACTGGAGTCTTGGTATAGGGACCTAGTGCATTATTTACAGTCACGTTACTTTCCAGAGCACTGGAGTCCGAAGCAAAGAAGAGCTCTCTGTGTTAAATCAGAAGCATACCAAATCATTGAAGGAGTGCTCTTTAGGAAGAATTACGATGGTATTTTCCTCAGATGTTTGGAGAAAGAAGATGTGAGCAATGTGGTCAAAGAATTACATGATGACCTCACTAGGGGACATTACTCTGGAGATACTATAGCTCATTAAATCCTTAGGGCTGGGTACTATTGGCCCATTCTTTTAAGGGATGTCCACGCCTATGCTAGAAATTGTTAAATATGCCAAAGAAGCGTCGAAAAGTTACCAAAGGCAGCTGGACCCTTGCATCCAGTTATTATCTCTGAACCATTCAAGCAATGGGGCATAGATATTATCAGGGAAATAAACCCCAATTCCTCGCTGCAACACCGTTATATTTTAATGACTACAGATTATTTTACAAGTTGGGATGAGGCTATTCCGCTACGCAAAGTAAATGAGGATGTAGTCATCAACTTCCTGAAGGAACACATCATAACCAGGCTTGGAGTTACAATTTCCCTAGTCTTTGATAATGCACCTTATTTTTTGTCAATTAAAATTAATGAATTCATGTATGAGAAAGGAATTAAACTCCATTATTTAGCCAATTACTATCCTCAAGGAAATGGATTAGTTGAGTCTACCAATAAAAATCTCATCTGAATCCTTAAGAAAATCGTGATTGAATATCAGAGAAGCTGGCACATAGTCCCCACGAACGATTTATGGGCAGACATAGTCACTCCCAAGAATGCCTTAGGTGTTTCTCCATTCACCCTAGTCTATGGCAAAGAAGCTATCTTTCCCCCAAATGTTTTACTCCCATCTTTGCAATTGTTCCAAGGCTCCCGAGGTTCTAGTAGTCAAGCGCTCCAATCTAGAATTGATACATTGCTAAAGCTTGAAGAGTCACGGTACAAAGCCAAAGACCGATTCCATCATCACCAAGACATAGTCAAGCGGTGGTTTGATAAAAGGAAGCCCGGTAGGAGAAATTTCGAAGTAGGTGACTTAGTTATGAAATGGGATCACCAGCATGAAGGAAAAGGAATGCACACAAAAATTAAACACTTATGGGTTGGTCCTTACCAAAATTCTGAAAATCTTGGCCCGTCAACCTATAAACTGAAAGACTTGCAAGGAGAGGAAGTAAATCTCCCTCTCAACGGCGTCTCCTTAAAGCAATATTTCGCATAAATCCTAGGTGGACTGGTGTACATAAATCAAACGTTGTCTTTTCTTTTCTGGTTTGTTTTCTTTTGTTTCATTTGTAATTGCTTTTGATTACCTTTTGGTTTGTTAGTAAGCTCGATTTTCTTTCTTTTTTGAGTCCGTTGTTCAATAAAGCTAAGCTCAATGCTGGTGTAGCTAAAAGATGAGACTCCAAACAAACTCAATAGTATGGTCATGAAGAAGCTTCCTAGTAAAAGGAATGTATATTTGTGACTTTGCTTTCACTGATTGGTTTCCCGGAATGCAGAGATTCATTTTCTGATTGGTAAATTTAAACCGTGGCAAAATAACTAAGAATTCAACATTTCTTTCTGAAACTATCTTAGGGCCCCATTCACTCTAACATAAATAACTGGCTCAGGAAGTTTAACTATGACAGACCCATGGAAAGGAAGCATGTCTCATAGATATATAGTATTTTAAATGATCCCATGCTACAAGTAAAGGCCAAAAGGCTTATATCAAAGAGTCTGGTTTCTAGAAATTCTCGCCTCAATTAAAGCATGGCTGAGAAAATCAAAGAAACTTTCAAAATCAAGGAATCTTTTCAAATAAAATCAGCCCAGCAAGGTTCTTCTCCGTCCGTGAAGCAAGAAAAAAAATGAATCTCTCGCTCACACAAAAGGACATTATGGATTGAAGAACTTTTATCAATTATTGGAAGCTCAAGAAGTCCATTTCTGGAAGGCCCACACGGTAAAAGTCGTAAATTAAAGAAACGTCCAAAAAAATGCAAAACAACGTGGGAATGAGGAACAAACGAATATATCTGTGAGATATTGTTACGATCTTGTGGAGTCTTTTAACGGTAAAATTTTTAAAGATAGAATTCTAAAATAAACCTCACACTTTGGCCCCTAGAGAGTTGGAAGGAAGGTTGAGTATAAGTTGCTTTTTTCCCTCATCACCATTATCATAAGAGTAATCACTGCATTCTCAGAAGCTGAGCTATAAAGACATATTGTTGCACATATGATTAGCATTTTGTAAGTTTCCCAACCATATGATGAGTTGTTTCAGAGATCTATGTTCACTAGCGAATCACCAATTATTGTTGCTGCAACCCCCCCCCAAATTCTTTGAATATTGGGGCCCCTCCTTTGCTTTCTAAAAAAAAAAAAAAGAGAAAGTTTACCTAGAAATTTAAGGCCATCAAAGTCTTCTCTTACTTAGTTTTCTTTAAAGATAGGTCCTTAGCTTGCTCCCTTTGATTTTATTTTTCTATTTTTCGACCAAGTAAAACTTAAGTTTTTGAGCCGCAAAGGCAGAGAGTTTAAGATAATTTTTCTGAAATAGCGGAAGTTTTGGACCAACTTTTTCGAAACGACAGAAGAAAAGATCGAGTCAAGAAACAGTGGCACTTTTATGATAACTTTTCCACAATGGCGGAAGATCTGGGCCAACCTTGCTGAAGAGGCAGAAAAGAACTAAGCCAAATATCGGTGGAACAAACTCATGATTTTTTTCCGCAATGGTGGAGAAACCCACCTAAATCTCCCCCAATGGTGAAAAGAGAAAATTATGTCGAACTTTGGCGGAAGAGCTTGCCTAGTTTTCTCAAAACAGCGAAAGAACTCACATAAATTGTTCGCAACGACAGATAAAATGATACTTCTTGGGTGGTCACTTCGCTTAAGATTTTAAAAATTCCCCACAAATGCGGAAGCACTCACATAAAGTTTCCGCAAAGGCGGGGAAACTCGATTAAGTTTTCCGATTCACAACTTCGCACCATTCTTCTGTGGATGAACTCCGATAATTTTTCCGCAATGGAGGGCAAACTTATTTTTTCTTTCCGCAACGGTCGGAAAAGTTAAGCGAGTCCTTCTAGTTTTGGCGGTCACATTTAATGCCAAATGTGCCGATTTGACCCGTCCGTACACCTCATTAACCCCATTTTATGTTTGTATCTACCCTATTAATGGCTCGCACATGTCTAAACGCTATATGTAGGGTTTAAACCCCATTCAATTTCATTGTTTCAATTGACTGAAGGCCTGCTTCCATTTCCGTTTGAAGACTGCGTACTTAGAGATTCAAGTTCGCCAGCTCCCCAAGAAACGCTACTGCACCCTCAAACCAGGAAGAATCCACCAGGTAGGCCTCTTATCCTGAATTGAGTTAGTTATTTCTTTACCTTTTAGGATAGGGGCCGTGGTCATGCTTCTTTTAAATCCAAGCTACTTGGACCCTGCATTTTATTTTTATGCTTGGTCCTATGTTCTGCCAAGACTAAACCATGCCCCTATCATGCTAAAGACAGTCTGTTAGGATATTCCTATACTCCATCCTAGTCCCACCAGTATTTTGATCATTTACTTTTTCAGTCATGCATGCACCTTTTAGGGTTTGCATGCATTCTAGGGTTTGCATGCATTTTGCATGCATCCCAGTCATCAGTCCAGCACCTAGCCCTCAGTTAGCCAGCCCCCAGGAGCTTCTCACTATTCAGTTTTAGCCCTCCAGTTGCTTAGTGCGCCCTTCTTCCTTGATTTTAGGGAGCAACTCGCCCTTCTTCACCTACCAGTCCAGTTGTCACTCAGTTACACTCAGTTACAGTCAGTTACACTCAGTTACATTGAGTTACAGTCAGTTACACTCAGTTACATTGAGTTACAGTCAGTTACACTCAGTTACAGTCAGTTACACTCAGTTACATTGAGTTACAGTCAGTTACACTCAGTTACATTGAGTTACACTCAGTTACACCTACCAGAGTTAGTTTGACTGATGGTTGACAGTTACTTGAGCATTGATGACTCCACTGATGATGATGAAGACTTCCAGTTGCGCTCCGATGATCATGAGGACACCCAGTTGTGCTCCGATGACACTCCAGTGATCCTTTGATCACTCCATGAAGGCTAATTCGAATTGCCACCTTAGGCATTCGAATTCCTCATGCATTGTATTATTTATATGTCCATTTGTGATTAATAATTTAGTATGACCGAAGTATTATTGCTTCTATCTGAGTTCTACTGTACCATATTATTCTGTTGCTCATTATACTGCATGTATCACTCTTCTTCTATTTTCTTGCTTAATCATAATTATTCTCTTGTGAGATACATCATCTCTTAGATCTGCTGTGAGGATTTTCACATGGTATCAGAGCCATGGTAAGGACAAGATTTCTTCTCTACGGGTGTTCTACATGAAGAGAGAGCAACCTTTGCTCACCAATATATTTCAGCAGCGGCATGCAAAATCTCATGTGCATTCGCTCATGTGCATGCAAGGCTGAAAACATAGTGTTTGTTTGTGTGTGATTTGCAGGTTTCTTACTTCCTCCATGTGCATTCGCTAATGCAAAGATGGAGACTTCTTCTTCACAAAATATTCTTACTCCATTCAACTATGATGAATGGAAACCAAAGATGATCGCATTCTTGAAGAGACAATGTCTTTTTGATATGTGCATTGGTAATACAAGAGATTTTGATTCCGATGAAGAGGAGAATGATTGGCTCAATGATTGTGACAGAGCTTTTGGAGCAATATGTCTTGCTATGTCTCCTTGTATGCGCTACCTTAGTAAGACTGCTGAAAATCCAAGTGATCTATGGTTCCAACTTGACAGAGAATTTGGAAAGCAGGAAGAAGAGGATCATGCTAGCCTTTTGGAGAACAAGCCCAGTGAGATCTCCTTATGTGTTCTTTCCGATCATGTGTTGGCCTCAACAATTGTTCAAGATGAAGAAGAAACTGTAGATTCAACACTCATTCTCTCAAAGTATTCTATTTCGAATTCTGAGCAAGATAAACAAGCTCATACTCTAGATTCCGAAGAGGTTCTTGAATCCTCTCTTTCACATGAGTTTGCCAGCATGCAGAATAATGATCTACTTGATGTTTTGGAGGTAAAATATGATTTTGGAGGTGAATCATTCGTCCTCCTTGATTGCATGCCTCCTATAGACTTATGTTCTATCATTTGCAAAGTTTCTCAGATTTTTAATGAAGATGAAGAGCACTACCATTCGCTTGAGTTCAATTCTCATGCACTTTTTGCTGATTTTGGTTTTGATCTCACCCTTGTTGGTTCAAAGGAGATCTCAAGAAACCATTCATCTATTTTTGGAGCTGATTTAACTTCTATTGATAAGAAGTTCAAGTTTCAAGAGATATTTGATCTTATTGGAGCTTATCCTACCTCACTTGGTTCGAATCACAGGTTCCAGGATCATCCTTATATTTTCAGATTTGTTCTCACCATTTTCGGTATGAAGAGCAAGTTCATAAAGTCTCCACATTCGCTTGCATCCACTGATGGAGAATTCAAGCACATGTTTTTGGAGCATGATCCATTTACTCCCAAGAGTAAGATACCTCCAGACATATCTACTTGATTTTGGAGTAGTTAAATCTTTTGGTATGCTACAGTCTATTTTTGAGGGGGGGTATTTTTCCCATGAGGTTTTCCCCATTTCCTTGGTTTATTTGACTGTTATTAGTTTGGATTATTGTATTGGGGTGACCTTTGGTCTTAGTTACCAGGGCCCCACATTATTTTTTGCACATCATAGTCTAGCTTGAGGGGGGGTGTTCGGATATCCACATCATCTTTTTCAGGATCTTGCATGCAAATTAGGGTTTGCATGCACTTTGCATGCATCCCAGTCACCAGGTTGATGCCTCCAGCACCTTAGCCACCTCTTTCTAGCACCCGGGAGCCACTTACTTCAATTCTTTAGCCCTCCTAGTCTGAAAGGCGCCCACTTCTCACCTACTGCCAGAGAAGGGCGCACTTTCTCACCTACCACTGCAGTTCCACTTCAGTTACATTCAGTTAGCTCCGATTCTCCCTGATTTGAGGCTAGTTTCACTCCCGACTGACTGTATCACTTCCGTTTGACCTCCAGTTCGATTAGGTGACTTGTTCTGACTTCAGTTAGCCTCCCATGCGCCCCCACTGAGCCTCCAGATCCTATATCAGTGCTACACACTTCAGTTACATTTATTATGCTCAGTTAGACTCAGATTGACACCTAGATGACTGGTTGTTGTGATTGATGAGTACCACCGATGATTTATGAGGACTCCTAGACAGAGTCAAGCTACTCCATTTTGTGATTCAAATGGCCTACTTAGTCAATTCGAATTGCTCATTGACAGAATTGTATTCTATTGTAATTCATTCACCCTTTCTGGGATAGAGAGCACTGCTGCATGTTTTGCACAGTTTTGCACCATATTTTCTATGTTCATCTGTTGTGATTGATTTACTTGTTCATTAGATCTGCTGTGACTAATTTTACATGGTATCAGAGCATGTTGAGAGTATTGTTTATCTCCATTCTTGAGAGTTTTTTGCAGGTTATTACCAAGATTTTGAGTGCAGCAGTTGTAGCAGAATCTGCATTTTTGCAGCAGTAGCAGTTGCAGTTATTCTATATTGTTTTTGCAGGTCTTCTACAACTTCAATGAATTTAGAAGAAATTACTCCTCTTTCTCCATTCAACTATGATGAATGGAAACCAAGAATGATAGCATATTTGAAGAGCCATGATCTCTTTGATTGCTATTTTGAAAGAGAGTTCGAATCCTCTACAAAGAAGATTAAATGGTTGAATAAAGGTGACATGCACATTGGAAGAATGATGCTTGCTATGACCGATTACATATTGTACCCGACCATCATTGATATTGAAACTCCAAAAGAGTTATGGGCTCATCTAGATGAAAGATTCGGCAAAAAGAATGATGGATTTGGTCCAAATCCCTTCAAAAGCAAGCAAGTTGATGCATTCGCTCCACTTGATGGTCTCTCAGATCATGATGCATTCGCTCCTCCTGATGGTCTCTCAGATCATGTTGCATTCGCTCCCCTTGATGATCTCTCAGATCATGAACCAGTATCATCTCATATTGAAGTTGTTGACAAAGAACTTGCAGATTCTCCGCTCATGCTCAAACTTTCTTCTCTTTCTGTGCCAGCTCACACTCTAGATATTGCAGAAGGTCCTAAATCCTCTCTTGCACCTGAGTTTGTTGGTTTGCATCATGATCACATGATTATTTCGGAGGTAACATCAGCTATTGGAGGTAATGCATTCGCTCCTCTTCAGCAAACATCTCTTATTTACTACTATATGATCATTAGCACATGCTTTCAGAAGGTTATTGAAGAATATGGCCATTGCCACCCGCTTGAGATAATTTCTCATGCATCATATGATAGTTTTGATCTCACCCTTGCTGGTTCAAAGGAGATCTCAAGAAACTGTTTTGAAAGTCTTAAATCTGATTTTGATTTCAAGCAAACATGTAATAGTTCTTTTTGGCATAATCTCACCCATGGTGGTTCAAAGGAGAAGACAAAGGACTATATGCACATTCAAAAATTTGATCCTACCTCAGCTGATTCAAATCATAGTTTCAAGGATCATTCTAATACTGTTGGATTTGTTCTCATCACATTCGATCTGAAGAGCAAGTACAAGCACATGCTTTTTGAGCATGATCCACTTCTTCCCAAGAAGAAGATACCTCCAGACATATGACCAAGCATCACACATGCTTGAGTTTGGAGCATTTATTTTTATGTGTGCCTTACAGTCTATTTTTTGAGGAGGGGGTATGTTTCCCATGAAATTTTCCCACTTCCTTGGTTTATTGATTGTTATTATTCATTGTATTGGGTGACCTTTGGTCTTAGTTACCAGGGCCCAGGATGGATTAAGGGGGGGTGTTAGGATATTCCTATACTCCATCCTAGTCCCACCAGTATTTTGATCATTTACTTTTTCAGTCATGCATGCACCTTTTAGGGTTTGCATGCATTCTAGGGTTTGCATGCATTTTGCATGCATCCCAGTCATCAGTCCAGCACCTAGCCCTCAGTTAGCCAGCCCCCAGGAGCTTCTCACTATTCAGTTTTAGCCCTCCAGTTGCTTAGTGCGCCCTTCTTCCTTGATTTTAGGGAGCAACTCGCCCTTCTTCACCTACCAGTCCAGTTGTCACTCAGTTACACTCAGTTATAGTCAGTTACCCTCAGTTACATTGAGTTACAGTCAGTTACATTGAGTTACAGTCAGTTACACTCAGTTACAATCAGTTACACTCAGTTACATTGAGTTACAGTCAGTTACACTCAGTTACATTGAGTTACACTCAGTTACACCTACCAGAGTTAGTTTGACTGATGGTTGACAGTTACTTGAGCATTGATGACTCCACTGATGATGATGAAGACTTCCAATTGCGCTCCGATGATCATGAGGACACCCAATTGTGCTCCGATGACACTCCAGTGATCCTTTGATCACTCCATGAAGGCTAATTCGAATTGCCACCTTAGGCATTCGAATTCCTCATGCATTGTATTATTTATATGTCCATTTGTGATTAATAATTTAGTATGACCGAAGTATTATTGCTTCTATCTGAGTTCTACTGTACCATATTATTCTGTTGCTCATTATACTGCATGTATCACTCTTCTTCTATTTTCTTGCTTAATCATAATTATTCTCTTGTGAGATACATCATCTCTTAGATCTGCTGTGAGGATTTTCACATAGTCGAGCCTGGCTTCATAGGGGTGCATAGTTGCCGAGACTGTAATCATCTACCACATAAATTGTTAGCAACCCTGCGATACCCCATCGTCTAGTTTTCAGAATTTAGTAGCGTCATAGAATGGAACACAGTCTCGTCCGCCATTATGAGAAGAACGTCGGTGTTCCTACCCTGCATACGAAGTTTCGTACCTTTTATGTACTCGGGAACAGGTTATTACCATATCAATTCTCATGCCATAAAACACAATATACTCATAATTGCTTTGTGTGCATTGCTCTTATATTTCATAGTTGCAATATAGGCCTACGGAATTAATCAGATTCAAATAAAATGCGTAGGATTATTCAATGACATGTAAATAAATGTTTAAATTGGAAATGGAAAGGCCATAACAATTTGAAATTTTCAAATAAATGGTGAAATAAGCAGAGTTAGAAGGTTTCAGTTGACATTTGAGCCTTAACATTATGATTAGGATGCTAGTTTAGATTGCTAACATTGCGTCATGTCTTCTTATATCTACCTATGTCTGATTATTGACAGGTGCTAAGTCAAAATGCCTAAGGGTGGAAAAATAAAATTAAAAAGTGACTGGGTCAGAACCGACTGACACACGTATGGAAACTTTATTCAAAGATACTAAGTGCACTACAAGCGTACCTCCTAAAGTCAAATGGGGAGACATATATCGTATGATAAGGGACCATGACATCCCTGAGGCACTCCTCGAGGAAGAGTACCTATACCGAAACATCAGACTCTCCTACATATCCAAGGCAGCCACACGCTCGGAACTCTTTCCATGCGCAGAAGTAATTGGATGGATGATGCAGCATGCGAATTGTGAAGAAATTGCAATAATTAATTTATGAAAACACATGAGATAGCAGAAATAACAGAACTCATAATCACTTTTATATTGATCGCAGGCCACTTCAAGGGGGCAACCTCCTTTGAGCAAGCTCAATACAAATAACTTCACGGTGGCTTCATAGGCCTCAACACACACTTATATACTAAGTCTAGGCACCAATACTATGGGTCAAAACCATGGGCCAATACACACTATGAATCAACAATACTATGGGCGACTTACAAAGCATATGCGCTAAACAACAATAACACAACTATGGATCAACAAATACTACGGGATGACTTACAAAGCATATGCGTCCAACAACAATATATTAACAAAGTAAATAGAAGGGTTGACATGCTTTCCTGACATCCCCTCTCCCTTAGAAAAAGCTTTGTCCTCAAAGCTTTAGATGTGGAAATTGATGCAGAATTGGACGGAGTGATTACCCTGTAGCATCTTCGGGTTGCATTCCAGGCCACTGACGCCTTTTGAGTTTTAGGAGGATTGCTTGGAATGCTGAAGAAGAACCATATCATATGCGTGAAAAGTGCGCTCTGAATGGTTTTGAGTAGCTTGTTGTTTCAGTCGAATTCTTGCCATGTGAAGATTGTCCTACAAAATGAGAAGAATCTGATCACGATTTCGAAGAACCGAGTCAATTGCTTGAACTGAGTTGCTGCTGAGGGTGTATGGAAGAAGAACTGGCGGCGCCTGTCCATAGAATGTTTCATATGGTGTCCTTGTAGACGTGGTATTGTACCACTGGAACGCTTCTAGGAAATCCATAGAAATAGTTGTCCAAATCTGTGTAGGGATGGGAAAGGGTTCGAGCAGTGTCGAAAGGAGTGTCGTTTCACCCTTGTTGACCTGGAAAGTATCACAGTCAACCACCATCTGTTGAATTGGCATTTTCAGTCTCTTCCAAAAGAAGTTACATTGTTCCCAGTCATACTTTTGGAGGAACCCAGAGTGCCCTGCCGATGAAGAAGCATGGAGTTCATAGAAGAGATAGCCATGTTGAACATATTGCAACCAGTTTGGAACAAGCAGAGAAATAGCTGTAAGAGAAACAAGGTCATCAAATGTGCGAGAAGGAGCATTTGCCACCATATTGTCCTTACCCTTATTGTAAGTGATCGCATAGTCATAACCCATGAGGTGGATAACCCATTTCGGGTGTGCTAGGGAGGAGACCCGTTGTTCCAGGAAAATTTTCAGACTCTGGAGATCAGTCTTGATGTAGAAATAATTCCCTAATAGGGATGGCTTCCACGTCGGTACTGCATGCAAAATAGCCATCATTTCCTGCTGAGATGTAGACGCGGCTAAATGCTTACCGAAAAGGTCTCGTGAAGGCGGAAAGCCCACTGGTGCAGCAAAGACACCTGCATATCTATCCAATGAAGTAGTGGAGACCGTTGATGGGTGCATCTGAATGGAGTGGAGTTGAGCGATGACACCATTTGAATTCTTCTTAAGGATCTTTTCCAGGCGATGTGAACTGATGATGCGGGGAGACCCTGGTTGTAAGCCTGTAAATTTGTGTTGTGTCCCATTGACTGAAAAATGCATCCAAAGTTCAGTAAAATCCCATAAGATGGGGCCAAGTGTGTGTTGGAGCATAGGCCGCAGCTATGGTAAAGCTGCCAAATTTTGAGGAAAAAGCACTAAGTTTTGAGGGAAAAGTGCTAATTTGAGGAAAAGCACCATTTTTGGGCAGAGATGAACAGTGCGCGGTATGGCGCCAGATGGACGAGCTCACCACAGATTGCGGGCCGAAAATCACGGAGCTCACGCGCACAAGTCTAAGGAAAGAGTAAATAAGGTGGCCGAGTAGAAAGCTCAACCACCACAATAAATGAAGCAGTGGAAGAGGGATCAGCTACCCTCATTAAGGCAAAGTATAGGAGTTATGGTTGCTCGGACCAAGGAAGAGCAATGGGCCGAAGCATTGAAGGCAAAGGACAAGGAGCAAAGAAGGATGAAGCGGCGCCCATACCCGCGATCTGCATCGGAAATCGCAGAGTCTGCAGGAAGCTGTGACGTGACTGTAAGAGGCACCTATAGTACACCTAGCCGTGTCAGTGGTTAGGGTTTTTGGGGATCAATGTTGGGGAAAGGCCCACAAATTTGTAAAGGTGCGACCCTCAGGGCCACCTATATACATGTGTAATTGAAAAAGGGAAAAGGGTTGGTTAAGTAGTTAGATAGTTGATAGTCACTGAGTCACTTGTATTACTGTGGATTCTAAAGCTGTTAATGATCATTTTGTGCATGTAAGAAGGCCACGATCTCGCAGGAGACCGCTTGGCGTAAAGGCCAGTGTATGTATTGACCAGTCGCAAGAGGACTGAGAGGAGAATGTAATTGTATGTCTTTGTCATTGTAATATCTGTAGAAGAAGAGAATAGATCTAAGAGAAGGGCTCCCAGCTCTGTGCGTGGAGTTTCTCAGAAAGATCTAAGGCTGCAGCTATGTGTGCAGCGGAACTGTGTTATCCCCATCTCAAGATAGTATAAAACACAGTTCCCGTGGACGTGGCTTCCCACCTGGAAGTGAACCACATAATTCTTGTTGTTGTGGTGATGCTTTATGTGATTGCATTTCTTTGCTTTACTGTCTATGTTTCCATGAATGTTTCGCTATCTTTATGAATGAGTATGTAAAGTAAATCCTTGAAGCTCCCTTAGAAGTGTACTTGCGCATTGCCGAAGGAGTCTGTAAGAACACTGTCGTCGCAGCGCTAAAGGTGTGTGTTACTACGCTGTGGCACAAGGGCAGAGACGATACCTAGTGTATCGGGCGTAGCAGGTAAATGCCTCATGCGCAGGTGCGGAGCTACCGCGCAGCTAGGCTGAGAAGAGTGAGTCCCAGCGCTGTGGCGCTGTGAGACCTGTGAAAGGGGAAGACGCTCTGTTCAGGGGTTACCTCCAAGTAGGAAAGAGAGAAGACTGTAGACTCCACACCACCTAGGTTAAGGAAACCCGATTCCTTAGCTCCCCCATAGCCACTTCGGGTGAGACTTCGGGCTGCTGCGCAGCTCATTGACGAAAGGGCCAGTGCGACAAAGGGGTGTTTGTTGCTGCATATCCTGAAAACCTGGGTCTGTCCAGAAAAGAAACAACAAATGTTTTCGTTGCTGGCTTTAACCCTATTATTTTGAAGGCAATGTGGTGCTGGAATCCTATAGCTAAAGAAATTCAAGAGTGGTTTGATTCGAAGGCTCGAGAGTTCGCTGAACGTGAAAATAGAAGCCCTAGTCTTCAGACAGAGGACTGGTTGCAGAAGCATATTTATACTGAGCTTCAAGAAATCTTCTTTGTAACATTTGCAATCGAGTTGCATGAGTGGGTATCCAAGCTAGCAGATACTGAACCCACTGTGCATGCTGATCAACCTATCGTTTGGATGCCTGAGCTAGTTAGCATTTTGAAGCGCGTAGATAATCCTGTGTCCCGCGTAGTAGAATTTTGGTTGAACAGTCTACTGGAAGGCTTCATCACCGAGTTTGCAGTAGATACGAGAAAGAGCTTCAGCGAGGCTGAGAGGAGCTTCTTCAAAGCATACAGGGGTAAGTTCTTAAATTCTCTGAACTTGTGGATTAAAATGCTCTTATATGAAAAAGGAAAACTATCCATAGCTTCCGATGAATAGCATAGACAAGTAATGTCCGCAGATTTTGATAGTGATCTTGAATTTATTGGTTTCACTTGTAGCGAAAAATGGTATAAAGTAGGCCTCGACCAACATTCTTTTGAGTCTAGCCCAGAAGATAGTCAAGCTCGTAGAGCGAGCCATATAGAGAGACAAGGGAGTGCTCATATCCCTTATCACCCTTTTACACTGCAAAAGCTAGACGGGGCTCATCATAACCCCGCAGTAACACCCTCTAGTAGCCCCCACGGTACTTCTAGTACCTCAGCCCCACCTTTGTTTAACCATCCCGGAGGCAGTGCCATGGCACCTCCACGTCAACCTAGCGCAAGAAGGATGGGTGATGACATGAAGCTACCAACATTTAGAGGAATAGGGCTAGAAGACCTTGAGCATCACTGGTTTCTATGTGAAGCCATTTGGACGATTAAGCAAATTAATGATGATGATGTTAAGCTGGTTCAGCTAGCAACCACACTAAGAGAGAAAGCCTTAACCTGGTTTATGAAATACTCAGCAGCACAGAATAGGACGCTTGCTGATGTAAGAAGTGCTATGATTAAAGAATTCAAGAAACCTAAATCAGAATCACAGTGCATAACAGAACTCAAAGACATAAAACAATTACCTACGAAATCAGTATGGGACTTTGACCAGAAGTTCAAAGCCTTGATAGATCAAGTAAGCTTTGAGTTTGCACCGCAGCAACATAAGGAATGGTTCATTGTCGCACTGCTTCCTCATATTAGACTTCCTCTTATGCAACAGAATCTCACTACTCAAGAACAAGCTCTAGAGATGGCTAGGAAACTAGAAGCTTCACCAATTGCTGGAACAAGCAACGATGTTGCGCAGTTGCAGAACCAAATAGAAAACCTAACCTTGCAAGTGCATGATATTAAGAAAGGAAAGGATGTTAAAGAATAAATTTGGTGTACAAAGTGTAGAGCACAGGGACATTCAAAGGACCATTGTCCTGTTTTCATAGATTATATTGCAACTGGAGCACCTAACCCTTTACCACAGGCTCAGGGGCCTTGGTGTGAAATCTATAGAACTAGAGGCCATAGACCACAAGAGTGTCACTTGTTACATAAATATGTACAAACTCCAAAGAATCTACATTGCAATTTCTGTAAATCAGTAGGCCATGATGAGAACAATTGCAGAGCATATGACCTTATGATAGAAAGAAAACACGATGTTTATAGAGTACAGTCAGAACCACAGGGACCCACAGCAGGTCCACAGTATGACCCAGCTCGCGAAGGCCGAGGAGGAAATTACAGGGGCCGAGGACGCGCAGGAGGTTTTGGTCGTGGAAGAGGATAGATCACTTGCTATAACTGCGGAGCTCAAGGCCATTATGCAAGGGATTTCCAAAACCCTACAACCACCTGCAAATACTGTAAATATTATGATCATGTCATTGAAGAATGCCCTCAGTTGATGGCCAAGATGCAAGAAAAGAAGCCACAAGTTAACCAGAATATCCAGTTGATTGGAGCAGAAAAAAGAGAACCAGATCCCACAGTTAATATAGTGATGCGCAGTGGTACAACCACTGGTGCGCCAGAGTCAGGAATTGGAAATCCAGCAACACAATGGGTGTGCCGCGCTAATATTAAACCATCCCCTCTCGACCTACAGAAGCAAAAAGAAGCATTCAAGCAAGCTCAAGAGTATTTCTCCGATCCGCGAGCTTCAAGTTCTGTCCCATTACCGCACAATGATATCAGACCGCATGTGCCATGACAAGAGAACCCGGTACGAGAGCAGGCCACTACATATGGAAGGCCTGATGAGGAGGATACACTAGGAAGTGTTCATGCTTTATTGAGAAGCTGCTTAAAGTTGTTGCACAATGAAAAATCAACTATGGAACTCCAACACCTGTTGGATCAGTGTCAACAATCTGCTTCGATGAACACACCGCAGCGTGTTGTTCATCAGATCAGGAGTCATACTAGAACTGGAAGAGAGATGAGACTCACGGCATAGATTGGAGCATTTGAAATGGACGAAGTCATTTTGGATTTAGGCTCAGAAGTTAATGTTCTCACCATGTAGACATGGGAACAGATGGGTAGCCCTCAGCTTATCATATCTCCTATCCATCTAAGACTAGAAAATCAGCAACGAGTTTCTCCATTGGGCAGATTACCCAATGTACCCAATGATATTGAGGGAGTAACAAGTTCTGCAGACTTTGAAGTAATCAAAATTCTGGATGACAGTAGACCTTACCCAACACTTTTAGGCATAGACTGGGCATTTGATAATCTGGCTGTCATTAATTTGAAGAAAAGATAGATGACCTTTGAGGATGACCAGATTAGGGTCATTGCACCACTTGATCCCCTTCAAGGACCACGGTATATTGAACCCATTCAAGCAGAAGAAGAAGTGCGCCACATGGAAATTTTGTATCAGATGACTGCTAGTCATAATGACTATGTCAATCCCACAACGGACGGCCATATCAGCTGGCGATGCGATAGCTCGTGTTCATCAGATTTAGAAGCAGGACTGCAAAACTGGCAGAATCGCTTACATGAGGTTTCTGCAAGGCGTTGCGCCATGATGACTAAATCCATTCGATGGATTGGCACAGAATTGAATAACACTCCAATATTTGATGGTTTAACTGGAGTAAGTGAATTCATACATGCATATGAACAAGAAATCCCAGATGAGCAGCGCATACAAGCATTGGATGTAGCACTGCACGCTACACCCACAAGATGGTGGGGTGCCCATAAAAAAAATATCGACACATGGCAAGACTGTCGCAAGTTGATACTGCGCAGATTTCAAGAGACTACAGCAGGAGTTTTGCGCAAATATGATGGACAGAGTGACCCCAGGTCACACGTTGAAGCATGTATTCAACAATGGTCAGATATTCTAGAGGATGAGTGGGTTCACCTATTCATCCACACGTTGGATATAGTTCCATGGAACTGGTACATTGAAACAGAATTGCGCAGAGGCACTATAACTTGGCCTCTCATGATTGAAAGTTTTCAACTCACTTTCAGCTTTGAGTCAGAACATCCAAGCATCGATCAGGCTTTAAAGTGTATCAGAAAGAAGGTATTTGGACAATGTCCTTTACCATATTACTCTCAACCAGATTGGGATGTCCAGATGGAACATGCCCTGGAGTGCTATAAGTTCGCCGTTGAAGAAGAGGATGATGATCCTCGAAACATCAATATTCCAGAGTCAGAAGGGACGCGCAAAGTCTAAGGCCCTCAGCTTGATATCCCTGCCATTACAGAACACATCAAGCTCAAGAAGATTAACATTGGTACAGAAGCCGAACCCAATTTTGCCTCTATAGGAGATTATTGGGATGATCAAACTGTTGACCATATTGCAGATCTACTACATGAGTACTAGAATATCTTTCCTACCAAGTTTACAGAAATGAAAGGCATCCTAGGAGATTTAGGAGTTATGCGCATACCTTTGAAAGCGGACGCTAAGCCAGTAAAACAACGCCCGTACAGGTTGAACCCGCGATATAAAGAAAAGGTCAAAGAAGAAATTGATAAGATGCTCGCAGTTGGTATCATTGACCCAGTAAAGGAAAGTGATTGGATTAGTCCTATGGTGGTATAAGAGAAAAAGACAAAAGGTGAAATAAGAATCTGCGTGGACCTGCGCAAGCTCAACGACGCATCAGCGCATGATCCATTTCCTACGCCCTTTACAGACGAAGTGCTTGACAATGTTGGAGGACAAGAGGCTTACTCCATCACTGATGGCTTTTCAGGTTACCATCAGATCAGAATCCATCCAGAGGACCGCCATAACACCACTTTTGCAACTGAATGGGGCTCATTCCAGTATACGGTAATGCCCTTTGGTCTTAAAAACGCTCCTGCTATTTTCTCAAGAGTCGTTGTTGCTGTTTTTAAAGAATTCATTCATAAGTTTCTAGAAGTCTATTTTGATGACTGGACTGTGTTTGGTTTACTAAAGAACCATATAGGGAATCTAAGGATGATGTTAGAAAAATGTAGACAGTATCAGATTTCCCTTAACTTGAAAAAATGTATCTTTTGTGCTCCTTTCAGTATTTTGTTGGGTCACATTGTATGCAGACAAGGACTCATGATGGATCCTGCGAAGGTTGCCATCATTTCTAACTTTCCTGCGCCCAACTCAGTCAAACAATTGCGCACTACATTGGGACATATAGGATACTACAGGAAATTTATCAAGGGTTATGCAAAGATCACTGCGCCTATGGGAAGACTGCTGAAAAAGGATTCGAAATTCCAATGGATAGAAGAATGCCAACAGAGCCTGGACACACATAAAGGAAAGATGGTCACAACACCTATTCTAGTTTTCCCAGATTGGAGAAAACCCTTTCATGTTCATGTAGATGCTTCTTCCATAGCATTGGGGGTTGTACTGACACAACCAGGAGAAGGAGGTATTGACCACCACATTGCTTACTCTAGCAGAAAGCTATCTACAGCTAAGAAGAACTACACCACTACAGAAAGAGAAGGACTAGCTATGGTGTATGCTTTACAGAAGTTCAGACACTATCTATTGGGTGCTCATTTTAAAATGTATACTGACCATTCTGCTTTGAAGTACTTGGTCAATAAGCCAGTGTTAGGGGGAAGAATTTGCAGATGGCTACTCCTCTTCCAGGAGTATGATTTCGAGATTATTGTGAAGCCAGGTAGATTGAACGCAGGATTTGACCATTTATCTAGGATAGAGTCAGGGGAGGAACATACAAATTTGGAGGACAATCTGCCTGATGCGTAGTTGTTTTCTGTTCAAGCAGCAGACGAGTATTACTCCGATATTCTTGGGTTTCTCACTACAGGACAAGCACTAGTTGAGTTCACAATGCAGCAGAAGAAACAACTTGTTGTCAAAGCCGCAGACTTCACTTTGATAGCAGGCCAGATCTATAAGTTGGGCCCTGATGAAGTCTTGCGCAGATGCATTTTACCACATGAGAAGAATTCCATAATCACAGAAGCGCACTCAGGAACCGCAGGAGGCTATTTCTTAGGAAAGCCGATTGCGCAGAAGATCTTAGCCGCAAGTCTTTGGTGGCCAACATTGCACAAGGGTACTAAGGAATTATGCAAGTGTTGCAATGTGTGCCAACGAACAGGAAAACCTTCAAGAAGAGATGAAATGCCGCTAAGACCCCAGATAACAGTGCGTGCTTTTGATAAGTGGGCCATTGATTTTGTGGGACCTATCAACCCACCATGAAAGAGAACCGGCGCAAGATACATCATCACAGCTACTGAATACCTCACCAGATGGGCTGAGGTGAAGCCAGTTAAGAATTGCGACGCTGTCACTGCCACACAATTCATTTTTGAGAATATTGTCACTAGATTTGGATGTCCACTGATTCTAATGAGTGATCAGGGCACACATTTCCTGAACGAGACTATAGAGGCCCTTACTGAAGAATTCCACATTAGTCACCATAAGAGTACACCCTACCACCCTTAAGATAATGGTACAGTGGAGGCATTCAATAAAATTCTGGAGAATGCCCTGACCAAGATCTGTAATCAACAAAGACATGATTGGGACCTTAGAGTCACAGCTATGTTATGGGCTTACAAAACCACATGCAAGAAATTAACAGGTCACAAACCTTTCAGTTTGGTGCATGGACAAGAAGCATTCATGCCCATGGAATACATTGTTCCCAGTCTCAGAATTGCTCAAATTACAGAAATGGCAGATACTGATACTATGAGTGAAAGGCTGTCACAGTTGGTTTCCTTAGAAGAAGACAGGATTTTAGCTGGATTCCATCAACAAGTGCAGAAGGCGAGACAGAAGGCTTGGCATGACAGTCATATTAAGAATAAAGTCTTTCAGGAAGGAGACTTGGTACTCCTCTATGATAGTAAATTCATCAAGTTTCCAGGCAAGTTTCGTGTACATTGGTTAGGCCCTTTTCAAGTGATGAAGATAACACAAGGTGGAGCAGTTTAGCTTGCGAAGCTTAATGGAGAGTTGCTGCCCACAATGATCAATGGGAGTCGGCTCAAGCTTTATCGCGACGGCCACTCCGCCCTAACGACCTAATCAGTTGCTAAAGTTGTGTAGATGTCCAGTGTAGTTGAAAGAGGCATCTCACTTATTAGTCTACATGGAAGTCGCGAGACATTTTCAGTCTCTGGCTTCCCGCGCAGTTCCTCGAAGCATCCGCGCAGTCAATAAAGCATGTTCTGAGCGGGCCTATTTTCGCTCTTGCGGAGTTCCCCGGGTTGTCAAACTTTCTCTCTTGCGGAGTTCCCTGTTGTCGATTTGTCAC
The DNA here is from genome assembly GCA_027924585.1 of Larix kaempferi. NCBI lineage: Eukaryota > Viridiplantae > Streptophyta > Pinopsida > Pinales > Pinaceae > Larix > Larix kaempferi. The sequence goes on from BSBM01000160.1 coordinate 6,838,354, forward strand.
TCTTGCGGAGTTCTCCTCGCCGTGGAGCTCTCCATGTGCACAGTTACCCATGCTGAAGTTACCCGCCGAAAATTTGAATTGCGGTAGTTCTGTAGCCGCGTCTGAGTCTTAATGAAGGATGAGAACGCCATCTAATTGTACTTGCTCTGGCAGATTCTGCTTCATTTCCTAAGATTCGCATTTAATTAAGGAGCCGAAGGCCTTAGCTCATCTCCCGAAGGCTGTCAGAGCCCATCCCTCGCATTTAATGCACCACAGAGGCGCGGGGGGAGGGGGGTTGTCAACTCATCCGCTCAGGCAACAACGGTTATTAGCGCCACCTGTCCGCATATACTACCGCCCTCAGCTATAAATACCCCTCATTCGTATATTCTTGGGTTACTTTTCCTTGATATTGCGTTGTATAGTTGTCCTGTTTGAGAGTCTAAGCCACTGTTTTCAGAGCCATGTCGTGCAGACTGCTATCCTCTATTTTCAGAGTTCGCATCCTACGCTATTCCGCCCTTTTCTGTTCATTGTTTGTCGTGTATGCAAGTTCATAACGGAGAACCTATCAACTGAATAATTCATCCGTCACTTCAGACGCAGAGGGTTATACTTCGGTATGGGTACCCCGATCAAGATTGTCGAGCTTCCTAGTTTCCCTGATCCTAGATAGTCCCCGGGCACAAGGGCGTCTCAACAACACCAGCAGCAACAGCAGCCAGAGGAACCCGTTCCAGAGCCCTTGGCCACTCTATTTAACTACATTCCTCCGCGCCCAGATGATGCACCCAAGGTGTGTATTCCCAAAAATGACAAGTATTCAATTCCGCTGCCACCAATGGCGGAAATCATGCAAGAAGAAGGATCCCTGCTTGGACATCTTTCGCTGGTTAAGTTCTCTGACTTCAACTTGGGATATTATAGAACGTATCCTTAGTTTACGCCAGATCACTATCTGAAAATGGTCCATAATCCTGTTAAGAAGATTGACGAATTCATCCCATAGGAATTTGCAGTAAATCTAGAGAAGCCTGGACTATTGAACCTGTGAAGCTACCGCACTTCGGGCGTAGCAATGAAGTTAATGCGGTTGTTAAGGTCTTGTTATTCTGCATTCACGGTGGTTATCTTTGGCTAGGGAGGCCAATTGATCTGAATGTGGACCTGATTCATCGAATTACCAGCCTATCTAAGGTTGGTAAGGACCCCAACGTCCATTTCATTGGTAAAGACAAGGACCGGAAGCTCGCTACATAGGTGGTGCAGAAATACAAATTATCGAGAGGAGGTCGGGCTTATGATCTCACTGTAGTTGAAGATGAAGCACTCAGATTCACAGGCAGTCTGCTCGCAGGCATACTTTTAACGAAGTGCCTACCTAAAGAAGTCCCTGGAGCTGTTGTAGAGCTCGCAGTTGCAGTTGTGGAGGGTGAGCAGTATAACTGGTGTCTCTTCCTCCTGAATACATTCTTGGACGACTGCCGGAACGTTCAAGACACCGCCAATCAGCTGTTCCATTGCTCTTGGCTCCTGATCTTGTGTGCCTTTGTCGGGTGGAAGGAACCGCCCAACACTCAGTTTCTTCCGCGCCGCTCAGGAGAGGTTACAGGGATGCGCTATGTCAACCTCTGGGATTCTAATAATCCCATGAAGCGCAAGATGAACTGTGCCGTGTTCTTCGAGTACTACCATCTTCTCAGGGATACCATCCTGGAAATGTCGAGGCTTACTGAGGAGACGACAGAACTCTATGGAACGAAGTTGGTCTTTTCTGCCAACTCGCAAGAAATCTATTTCCGCCCTCGCAGAATTCAGTCAAAAGAGTGGGCGGTAGGGCTCTACCGAATGACTTCCTAAGACGTGGAGGACACCGTGAAGTCTTGGCCAGATGAATGGAAGCAGGCCGATGAAGTTGCTGCCATGATTCCACCCCCTGAGGTGCCAGAGAAAGATAAGGGAAAGGAAAATATCGGGCAAAAGAATAATGAAGGTCCATCAGGACCGGCTACCAAGAGGCAGAAGCTGTCGCACCCCGCAGAAGCAACTGGAGATCCCTATGAGATCCTTGCCGCGGGGTTCAACCAGTACTTGAAGGAGCAATTTCAGGAGCTACGTGCCTCTCAGGACAATATTAGAAGTGCTCTAGACCTGTAGCTCGTGGAGTTGAAAGGTCTTGCAGGACAAGTTGCGCAGACCCATGCGCCAGCATTCGGCCCACAGGCGCCGCAAGCATCTACAAGCACTGAGCGGGTTGAAGTACCTACAGAGAGGCACATTGTCATCCACATCCCACCTGCAAGCATGACACTCCTGGATCCTCTCGCTGCACTGCAGGTAAGCGCGGTTGGACCTGTTGAAATAAATTTGTCACTAATTTCGTTGGAAACCCTACAATTGGTTCAGGAGCAGGTCTCTACTGAGCTGAGAGATAGGGATCTCTCCACATTCCATGCCAATCAAAGACTGCAGATGCAGGAAGTAGAGCTAAGGGCAGGCTATAAGGATATCTCTACGTAGCTTGAACTTCACGAAGCACAAGACATTGGACTAAGGAATGTCGTCGATGAAATCGCCCAGGAGCTGCCAGCCTGCTAGATTCAACCAGACCTTCCTTTAGTTGATAAAGTGCAACGCATTGGCAGAAGGGCACAAGCCCTAGAACAACAAGTAGTTTCTATGGCTGAGGACCATAGAAAGCAGCTCGCCGAGTTAGAAGCTCGTGTCGTAGTGCCTCCCGTAGATGAGAAGCAAGAACGACTTGAAGCACTGCGCATAGCTTCTACCCAAATGAAGTGCAGAACAGATGAATCCTAGCAGTTAATGACGCAAGCTATGCAGGCTTGGGGTGAGCTCGAGAAGCTCCCTTCCAAAGTTGCCCTTTTGGAACAGGTGGAAGCAGCAGAACAGTCCCTAACTGTTCTGAATGAAGAAGCTAAGCCCTTGGAAGGCTTAGCCAAAATGAGAAGGATGAGCGAAGTCCGCAAAGTCCAGCAAGAACTGCACAGGCTCAGAAACAAAGATGCTACTCTCGCCAACATCATTCAGCCGTTTATGGATGAGTATGCTGAACTTGCTGCCCAAGCAGAGGCCAAGGTCAGAGCATTTGTTGAGTCTCAAGAGTTGGTCGATGGCGCAGAAGGAGAAGAAGCTACTTCAGACCTGGTGCAGACAGCCACAAAGTGCATGCAAGACATGGACTCCGCTATTGCGCAGTGGAAGCAAGCCTTCGCTGCGACCCAAGCCAAGTCAGATGCACAACTAAAACGACCGCAAGCTAGTGCGAGTGGCTTGAGGACGAGCCACAAGTAAGTGTTAGGGACCTGTTGGAGCATAGGCCGCAGCTATGGTAAAGATGCCAAATTTTGAGGAAAAAGCACTAATTTTTGAGGGAAAAGTGCTAATTTTGAGGAAAAGCACCATTTTTGGGCAGAGATGAATAGTGCACGGTACAGCGCCAGATGGACGAGCTCAGCGCAGATTGCGGGCTGCAAATCGCGGAGCTCACGCGCACAAGTCAAAGGAAAGAGTAAATAAGGTGGCCGAGTAGAAAGCTCAACCACCACAATGAATGAAGCGGCGGAAGAGGGCTCAGCTACCCTCATTAAGGCAAAGTACAGGAGTTATGGTTGCTCAGACCAAGGAAGAGCAACGGGCTGAAGCATTGAAGGCGAAGGACAAGGAGCAAAGAACGATGAAGCGGTGCCCATACCCGCGATCTGCGCCGAAAATCATGGAGTCTACAAGAAGTTGCGACGTGACTGCAAGAGGCACCTACAGTACACCTAGCCGTGCCAGTGGTTAGGGTTTTTGGGGATCACTATTGGGGAAAGGCCCACAGTTTTGTAAAGGTATGACCCTCAGGGCCACCTATATATATGTGTAATTGAAAAAGGGAAAAGGGTTGGTTAAGTAGTTAGATAGTTGATAGTCACTGAGTCACTTGTATTACTGTGGCTTGTAAAGCTGTTAATGATCATTTTGTGCATGTAAGAAGGTCGTGATCTCGCAGGAGATTGCTTGGCGTAAAGGCCAGTGTATGTATTGACCAGTCGCAAGAGGACTGAGAGGGGAATGTAATTGTATGTCTTTGTCATTGTAATATCTGTAGAAGAAGAGAATAGATCTAAGAGAAGGGCTCCCAACTGTGTGCGTGGAGTTTCCTAGAAAGATCTAAGGCTGCAACTATGTGCGCAGCGGAACTGTGTTATCCCCATCTCAAGATAGTATAAAACATAGTTTCCGTGGACGTGGCTTCCCACCTGGAAGTGAACCACATAATTCTTGTTGTTGTGATGATGCTTTATGTGATTGCATTTCTTTTCTTTACTGTCTATGTTTCCGTGAATGTTTCGCTATCTTTATGAATGAGTATGTAAAGTAAATCCTTGAAGCTCCCTTAGAAGTGTACTTACGCATTGTCGAAGGAGTCTGTAAGAACACTGTTGTTGCAGCGCTAAAGGAGTGTGTTATTGCATTGTGGCACAAGGGCAGAGACTATACCTAGTGTATCGGGCGTAGCGGGTAAATTCCCCGTGCGCAGGTGCGGAGCTACCGCACAGCTAGGCTGAGAAGAGTGAGTCCCAGCGCTATGGTGCTGTGAGACCTGTGAAAGGGGAAGACGCTTTGTTCATGGGTTACCTCCAAGTAGGAAAGAGAGAAGACTGTAGAATCCACACCACCTAGGTTAAGGAAACTTGATTCCTTAGCCCCCCCATAGCCACTTCGGGTGAGACTTCGGGCTGCTGCGCAGCTCGTTGCCGAAAGGGCCAGTGCGCCAAAGGGGTGTTTGTTGCTGCGCATCCTGAAAACCTGGGTCTGTCCAGAAAAGCAACCAACAGTGTGCGTAACCATTGAATGCTTAAAACCACATCACATCTGCCTAAGGACAAGGAAAACATGTTAGAGCGCATGTTATAATATTCCAGAGAGATAAGCACATTGTGACACTTTCCCTTGCAAGGTAAGGTGCCTCCATTGGCAACGATGACTTCAAATTTGGAGTAAGCATGGGCAAAACAGTCAGCCTGTTTGGCGATCTGGGGGTCAATGAAGTTATGAGTGCTACCAGAATCAATGAGTATTGTAAGAGGAAGCTTCTTGAAATAACCCCTGACCTGCATTGTTTGTGGGGTGGTGATGCTGGATAAAGCATGGAAAGATATCTCTAGTTGTTCATCGTGAGATGGGGGGTGTCGGAGAAAAAACCATGAAGATCCTCACCTTGTCTTGCTGATAGTGTCGGAGTTTACCATGGTCTGTTGGAGGCACCGGTTGAGAACTGGTAATATCTTCCAACCACCGCGAGGCTTCATCCATGCTCGGACAAAGGAAAGTACGGTGCATACCCTTGCATATCAAACAGGGATATAGGACTTTACCCTTACGACCCTTCACCAAGGGGTCACTGGTTGAGGGGGTGCCATCGACATGATGGTCAGAGGTCGACGATACGATTGGTTTGGGGTTTTTAGACCACACTTCTGACACACGGGAAAGATCAGGACAATCCTTGAGAAGGTGATCACCCTTACAAAGTTTGCAAGGGAACTTGGGCTTACGGGGTGTTTTCGTAGAATGAGTGCCATTAGGGGCAACTGGTTTACGCTTGGTCTCTTCTTTATCCTTCTTCTTCTTAACTTTCCTTTTCTTCTTCTTCTTATCCACCTGATTACTACCACTATTGCTTTGGTCAGGCGAGGAAGAAGGAACGGAAGAAGATTCATCCGACGAAGAAGGGGAAGGATTAGTTTGGGATTGACTCTCTCGTGGTGGAGAGTTAACATTCGAAACATTGGGCGCAATCGGAATTACCGGATTGAATAACCATACCGGTAATCCTATGGTTAATCCAGGAAGATTTAACGTGGCAATAAAGGGAGGACCAATATCTCCAACTGGAGGAAAAGTAAAAGGTGCCCCTTGAAAAGGGGTCCCCGGATTGGTAGTCCCAGAAGGAGCATGGGCGCATGGAGGTGGATTCTCCATGGAACAAAACTAAGTGATGTAGACAAAGTTTTGTTAAAAAGAACTCAAAAACCCTCAGGCAACCGAGCGTGCGAAAGGGGAGCTAGGAAAAGACAAGGCTCACAGGCCAAAAAGAGCAAGCTCAAAAAACTATACTGAGGCCGCTGCCAAAGTAAGCGAGTTGTACAACAAAACGGCCAGAATGCCAACAAGCAGCCCTACAAAGAAAAAGACCCTCTACAAGATAGCAAGCAAAACCTCCTAACTAAGAGCTGGAGACCTCAACAAATTGTATCCTTCGCAAGGTGATGAAATCCAAGTCGAACAATACAACATGAGAGACCGATATAAGAAGGATATCCCTCTACCGAAAGGGATCCTGGGTAAAAGAGACCTAGTAGAATAGATACTAAGCTACCTCGTTCATGACACGTCGGAAAAGGTTTTGGGCACTTCAGCCTTCCGAAGAAGACAGCGATCGATGTTGCCTTAGGGCTAAGTGGAGTGCGGTATTCCACAGAGTCCGTCCGGTTCTCAATCTCGCGGCCGTTTAACCCCTGAAAGTTGGAAACAGTCAGGAGGCCCCTCCACAAACTAGCTGTGACCGTGTCAATAAGTACTAGAGGATTTTAGTTCCCTAAAGACAACGACTATGTCTCAGATGAAAATAACAAGGGGGAATTATTTTGATGCCTATCCCCAGTGTCCTACCTAACTACCAAATTCTTTCGATTTCCTCAAGTGAGGTTAAAGTTGGTTTAATTAGGGAGATTAATTTTAGTGGCTGTCTTACTCAATCGGGTTATGGAAGTGCAACTTGATGGTGTTATGACGACCCAAACCATGCAAATGAAGATGAATCGAAATGAGCCTTTCTCTTCGATGAATACTAGCTAAAGTAAGGAAGAATTCTTTCCGTTCCCAATATGCACAACCCAATGCACATGCAATTTTATTTCTTTTCAAAATGATAGAAAGAAGTAAAATATGTACCCAAAACTAACCCAAAGTAATGAAAAATTTCTTCATATGAACACCAAACGTAATGATTCTAATCCATTTCCTATCTTTTCACACTTGAAAAAGACACATCCAAGCTATGGAAAGAAAGATTCTACAAATGCTTCCAATCAAATGCAAGACAAAGAGAAGAACCTAATGATATTGTCTAACTCAAATGCACATAAATATGAAACAAGCATTTCTTCTTCTTATGAATGTAATACCAAAAATGTCAAATGATTAAATTAAAGCAAGAAGAATACCTATGTGTTTCAATTTCATGAATATGGTAAAATAACGACAAAATCAAGCTTCTCTTTGAACTAAAGTGGAGGCAAGGAATCAATCTTTTCAAACAATCATTAGATAGGATGTAAAGGAAATAAGATGCCAAGCAATCCAGACACGCCAAACACACCAAACCAACAATGATCCCAAAACCTTAATATGGGTCAAAACGACTAAAGGATGCACGATTCATGGCAAGCAAAACACTAGTATTGATTCAAAGGGCCAACATGGATCCAAATCTTGAAAAGACCCAAAAAATAACCAAACAAACCAAATAAATACACTTTCCAGGAACTGCCGCGGGCCCGTGGGCCACCTGGGCGCGGTACTGCAAGACTACCGCGCTGTAGACAGCGCTTGAAGGGCGGTACTGCAAGACTACCGCGCTGTAGACAACGCTTAAGGGGCGGTACTGCAAGACTACCGCGCTCTGGAAGTGGTGAAGGCGCGGTACTGCAAGACTACCGCGCTCTGGAAGTGGTGAAGGCGCGGTACTACCGCTCTGTAGGCAGTTACGGGGGCGCGGCACTGTGTGAACAGGGAAAGAGGCGGAAATTTGAGAAAAGATCTTGACTTTTCAAGGGTTCGCCAACCCAGAGGACTTACTGATCTGTAACAGGAGTCTAATGCAGAGAGCAGGGAAGTGAATGAAGGTGAAAGAACCCAATTCTTACAATCAATGAGTGAAATTGAAAGCAAACTTCACAAGCAAAGAAAATGGATTCAAATCCCCAGTATGGTCGCCAGTTTTTGTTGTAGAAATTTCTCCCTACGGATAGGTAGAAACTCTCTTAGGATAAAGCAGGATATACTGACTCTATACTAAGACAAAAAGGAAACAAATGCTACCTTGAATCCCTAGATCTAACAAACATCTCAAGATTAAAATGCTAGAAAGGGTAGAAGAAGTTTGACTGACCTTCTATCCAAACGCTTGTCTTTGTAGTTGCTCCAATCTCCAAGCCCTCACGAATGAACCTGTCAAAATGGAACCAAGACACAAGAATGCACTATTCTCTAGCAACCTGAAACATAAGTTAGAATCTAAATCTATGAAAGATACAAATCATATCATTAAAACAAAATTAACACAAATGATTTGGGAAAACAAGACAAGTTATTCCATTACCAACTTGAAGTCATGTACAATAGTTGCTTGATGTCCAAGCCAACTTCCAGCTCCAAGTGCTTCCTCTAACTATCTCTGCAGAAGTATGAAGATCATAGGTTTGATGCCCCAAAAGTCCTCCCTTTGGCCCATGGAAAGCTTCTCTCTTATAGCACATGGGAAGGCTAACCAACAAGAGAGAAGTGTGGATCTATGGAGGGTTTAGTGGATCAAGCCAGCTAAACAAAGAAGGAGTTAGGATCGAACCAAAGGTAGTAATCCCAACAAAATCTCCTCGAAGGTCGAAATCCCAAAATCCAAGGCAAAAAGGCTAATTTCAGACTACCGCGCCCCTATAACTGAGCATAACGCGGTAGTACCGTGCCCCAGAGAAGGAGCAACGCACGGTAGTGCTAACTACCGCGCCCTTGTAGATGTGCAAGGAGCGGCAGTGCTCACAAACAGGGCTAAGTTGGGCTGGAAGATGGCAGAAAAAGGTTTTGCTTTCAGTATTCAGTCAATGGTTTTCACTCTGGATGTTCAGATGATCTTTAAGGGAAACTGTCGTTTAGGTCGGTAATGCAAGGATGCGACACTAATATGTAATGTGTAATATTGAGGTATAACAAACCATAACCAAGAGTTTTTTTGGGGGGGGAATGGATAAAAAAACACAAACAAAAGCTTATTTAGTAAAGAGAAATTTGGATTTGGGAAAAACTCGGAGGGTTAATTGGGGTTTGACTAGGTTTTGGACACTTTCTGATGGACATGGAAGCGAAAAATGAGGATTTTAGAAGTGAGGTGAAAGAATGAGAAAATTTGGCAGAGAGGGACAAAGAAGCAGAATTAAGAAAGGAACTCGGTGGAAAAATTTGAAGGCAATTGGGTGAAATCCGAAGAAGTTATGGCAAACCTTAAAAATAGACAAATGTGGGATTTCGGGCTTTGGGAAGTGGAATTTGGGATAAGGTCCTCAGGAATGAAATATACAGAATGGGTTTGCAGGGGTGTCAGTGAAGTTTCAGGGAAAACAGAGTGAAAACAAGGGAGATATGGCCAAAAAACAGAATTTATAGAATGATTTTTTTTTTTTTTTAAGGAATAGATCTACAACAGTGTGGAAGGGATCTGAAAAAGATAGATCTGCAATGGCATGGAAGTAATCGGAAAAAGAGGGATCTGAACGGCGTTGAATGGATCGAAAATGGCTGGATTTGAAATATATCTGAAACGGCTGGATCTGGAACGGCTTTTAGAATGGATCTGAACGACGCGGCAACAATTCGGCTGAAAATAGATATGGACTCCAGGTATGTGCGGCTTCCTAATAGTTCAGGGGTTTCACTCGGCCACCAATGTTGTCTGATGGCTTGCGTATTGGGGCAGTACCCCTCACTCCATGGCCACAAACGATAGCTCTTGGTTTACCTCACGGGTGGGAACTAGTCAATCAGGTAGGGGTCGTTTCCCTTTTCGCTGGCAGGTCCTCTCAATGGGCCAGCTACTTTGGGGTTCCTGTGGTACTCCTCACAATGTGTTTTAGGGCTTATGCCCAACTACTTCCCATAGTTAAGTGGATAGGGATTATTCCCAGATCTGAAGCTGCAACAGAGGCGAAAAATGTTTTTGGCAGAAATTTCACCTAGCGAGCCCAAGAAAGTGCTCTGATACCAGATGTGAAGAACATGCATTAATTAATTAATGAAAATACACGAGATAGCAGAAATAATAGAACTCATAATCACTTTTTTTATTGATCGTAGGCCACTTCGAGGGGGAAACCTCCTTTGAGAAAGCTCACTACAAATAAATTCACGGTGCCTTCATAGGCCTCAACACACACTTATATACTAAGTCTAGGTGCCAATACTATGGGTCAAAACCATGGGCCAATACAAAATATGGATCAACAATACTATGGGCGCCTTACAAAGCATATGCGCCAAACAAAAATAACACAACTATGGACTAACAAATACTACGGGACGACTTACAAAGCATATGCGTCCAACAACAATATACTAAAATGTTCGGATATCCACATCATCTTTTTCAGGATCTTGCATGCAAATTAGGGTTTGCATGCAGAATCTAGGGTTTGCATGCACCTGCATGCACTGGCATGCATCCCAGTCACCAGTTTGATGCCTCCAGCACCTTATCCACTTCATTCTAGCACCCGGGAGCCACCTACCACAGAGTTTTAGCCCTCCTAAGCTGAAAGGCGCCCACTTCTCACCTACTGCTAGAGAAGGGCGCACTTGTTCACCTACCACTGCAGTTCCACTTCGGTTACATTCAGTTAGCTCCGATTCTCCTTGATTTGAGGCTAGTTTCACTCCCGACTGACTGTATCACTTCCGTTGGACCTCCAGTTCGATTAGGTGACTTGTTCTGACTTCAGTTAGCCTCCCATGCGCCCCCACTGAGCCTCCAGATCCTAAATCAGTGCTACACACTTCAGTTACACTTATTACACTCAGTTAGACTCAGATTGACACCTGGATGACTGGTTGTTGTGCATTGATGAGCACCACCGATTGATTGATGAGGACTCCTAGTTAGAGTCAAGCTACTCTATTCAGTGACTCGAATGACCTCCTTAGGCAATTCGAATTGCTCAGTCATTGTGACAGTTTGTATTGTAATTCATTCACCCTTTCTGGGATAGAGAGCACTGCTGCATGTTTTGCACAGTTTTGCACCATATTTTCTATGTTCATCTGTTGTGATTGATTTACTTGTTCATTAGATCTGCTGTGACTAATTTTACATGGTATCAGAGCCATTGCAGGGACAAGATCTCTTTTCTACAGGTGTTTATACAAGAAGATTTGACTGAATTGCTAAAAATTGCAAAAGTTTGGCATGAGATATCTCAAGGGCATTCGCTCCTGTGCATGCAAAGCTTGAAAAATATTCCAATACCACTCCAGAAGCTTGAGTTACCACATAATTCCTGGATCTGATACATTGGACCTATTCAACATTGCTTGAAATCCAATCCCAGGTGTGATGCAACTCTCAAAGGGTGGATTGTTCGACCTTATTGTGGTTGTTTTTATGTGATTTGCAGGTTTATTGTCTCCTTCAATTGCACTCGCTACATTGTGCATGCAAGCTTCCCTACAGCAATTGCATTCGCTATCTTGTGCATGCAAGCCTATTCTACATCAGTTTGACTCGCTCCTAGCAATGGAATACTCTTCTTCAAAGCTTATCATCACCCCATTCAATTATTTTGATTGGAAATATGATATGGAGATCATATTACGTTCAAAAGGTTACTACCGAGTCACTCTTGGTCTTGAATTGGAGCCAAACAATGTGTCAGATCGAACCAAACACTACAACAAGCTTGATGAAGCTTATGGTCTTCTTTGTCTCTCCATCTCCAAGGATCTTCACTTCCATCTCAGTGGATTGAAGACTCCAAAAGCCATATGGGAGCAACTTGAAACACTATTCGGCAAGCAGGATGAGCTTAGGGCTTTTCAATTAGAGAATGAATTGATTGGCCTTAATCCTGAGAATTTCGAGACCATCAATGAATTCTTCACAAAATTCAAGAACTTGAACTTGCAATTGAAGAACAATGGTGTTATCAAAGAGGATAAACAGTTGATCCTCTCCATTCTAAGCAAGCTTGGGAAAGATTATTCGGTATTTGTCTCTACTTTCAATTCCGGTCGGCTAACTACCCCGAATTGGAAGATGCCTACCTTGAATGCCTTCATTGAGTCCGTTACAAAAGAGCATGACAAGTTGATTCAAATGGGGTCCATAAGCTCCAAATATTCAGCCCTATTTGTTCAAGGACCCAAGATCTCAAATGGTAAAGGAAAGCAAAAGAAGGAGAAGCCCAAATTCGAGCCTCACAAGAAAAAAGACAAAGGCAAGCAAACGGATGCACCATCCAGTTTGAAATCCAAGCAAAAGGGCAAAGAAGGTAACCAAAAATCTAAATGTACTTATTGTAACCGTGGCTTTCATCCTGAAAGTTCATGTATGAAGAAGACTATAGATCAAATGGCCCTCCTTTTGGAAAAGAACAACATAACCCTTCCTGACGGTGCAAGGAAGAAGGATCGGAATGATGATCATGAAAGAGGACAAGCACTCATGGAAACGGTTTCGAAGCCCACTACTCTCTTGATAGATTCGGGTGCATCAAATCATATGGCTACAAATATTGATTCTTTTTCCTCATTCGATCCAAACATCTCCATCCCCATCCATTTGGGAGATGACTCAAAAATTTCTTCAAAGGGCAAAGGTACGATTCATGTAGAACATGGAAGCTTTCAGAATGTTCTCTATGTGCCTTCCTTAGCTTCGAATCTCCTTTCTATGTATCAAATGACACATACTAGTGAACCAAAGCAAGTCACATTCAGCCCTAATACAGTTGAAATTTCTGATATCAAAAGTGGAAGACTAGTTGCGGTTGGAAAGGCAAACCACACTGCAAAATGTTATGAGTTTTCGCACTTTATTCCGCTTGCAAAGCCCACTTCTCTTCGCACACATGGTAATGAGGTTAGTAGGCTTTGGCATGAAAGATTTCGACATCTAAATTATAAGTATTTGCTGCTTCTATCAAATAAATCCATGGTAGATGGGCTTCCACAACTCCGTTCCTGGAAGGGAATATGCACTGGTTGCATTATTGGGAAGCACCCCGAGCACAGATTCGACCGCGGCAAGGCTAGCAGAGCCTCTACTATTTTGGGATTGATCCATTCTGATATCAGTGGTCCGCTACCCCATATTTCATTAAATGGTTCAAGGTATGTTTTGACATTTATTGACGATTTTTCCCGCTTTACATGGGTATTCTTTCTCAAAAACAAGTCAGAAGTGCTTGGAAAATTCAAGGATTTTAAGGCTTCTGTTGAGACCACCACTAAGAGCAAGATCAAAGCTCTTAGATATGATAATGGTGGGGAATATATCAATTCCTATTTGCTGCAACTTTGTGCCCAAAGCGGAATTAAGATCCAACATACAGTTCCCTACACACCCTAGCAGAACGGTGTAGCGGAAAAAAAAAATCGGTCACTGAAAGAGATGGCTACATGCATGATTGAATCGAAAGGTTTGGCTGCAAATATTTGGGCTGAAGCAATCAATGTTGCTGCATATATACAGAACCATGTTCCACATTCATCCGTGAAAGGTATGACTCCTTTCGAAGCATTCTTTGGTCACAAACCAGATGTCTCAAATTTGAGAGTTTTTGGCTCTACTGCATGGGCTAGAATCCCTTCTGAGAAGAGACGAGCTTTGGATCCACAAAGTATCGAGTGCATATTGATAGGATATGGGGAAGAATCAAAAGCATATAAACTCATGGATATCAGATCTAAAAAGATATTCATAGAGCGCAGTGTGCAGTTTGAAGAACCGCTTCAAGAATTGCAACTAGTCGAGGAAAAGACTGCCGATTCACCGCCTTCACCAGAAGAAGATCGGAGCAGCGATAATGAAGGTATGAGTTCTGATATTTCTGATATTGTAGAAGAATATGATGATCATGACATATCAGGTTCGGAATCCGATCATTATGATCCTCCTCAGTTACCAAAGTGGGCCCAAAACACTCTACATTCTGCTGGTTCGAATCTTGGAAATCCTGCTGATCCGAGACGAACAAGAGGAGACTTTCAAAGAGCAGGTATGGCTCTTTCTATTGCTGATCCATTTATTCTTGAGATTTGTTATTTGATGGCTGGTTCAGATCCTACATCATACTATTCATCCCATCGAGATCTGAGATGGAAAAGTGCCATGGACGAAGAGTACAGTTCTCTTCAAAAGAACAATACATGGGAGCTAGTTTCTCTTCCACCTGGAAGAAAATTAGTGAAGTGTAAATGGGTCTACCGTACTAAAGTTGCTGCTGATGGAACTATCAGCAAATATAAAGCAAGGTTGGTGGCAAAATGTTTTTCCCAAGTCCAAGGAGTGGACTACACAGAGACCTTTGCACCGGTTGCAAAGATGGATTCCATCCGCCTTGTTTTAGCTATTGCCGCATCCAAGCACTGGGAAGTGCACCACATGGATGTGAAGAGTGCATTTTTACATGGAGACCTTGCTGAAGAGGTCTATATGCAGCATCCAGAGGGTTATACATCAGATCCATCATTGGTTTGTAGATTGAAGAAATCTTTGTACGGGTTAAAACAGGCCCCAAGAGCTTGGTACGCAAAGATGGACTCCTTCCTTCTTTCTCAGAATTTCCAAAGATGCAAATCTGATCCGAATGTGTATCTTCAGTGAGTTAAAGGTAATTTGTTGGTTATTGTACTTTATGTTGATGATCTGCTTATTACTGGTAGCACACTTACTTCAATAAACAAGCTAAAATCTGCCTTAAATCTAGCTTTTGACATGAGCGATTTGGGCTTGCTGAGTCACTTTTTGGGCTTGGAGATAGCTCAAAATTTTGATGGGATCACTATATCTCAGCAAAAATATGCTTCCGACCTGTTATTGAAGTTTAATATGGCTGAATGTAAGGAAGCCCCGTTCCCATTCCTCTCAGGAATCAGTCTTGAGGAGGGAGATTCCACACTGCTTGCAGATTGCTATATGTATCGACAGTTGATTGGTTCACTACTTTATTTGACACACTCACAGCCTGATATCTCATATGCCATGAGTGCCATGTCAAGATATATGCAGCAGCCACATGAGCTTCATTGGCGAGCAGCCAAGCGGATCTTGCAGTATGTGCAAGGTACGAGACAGTTTGGCATACATTATGCTGCAGATTCTGAGCTAGATTTCATTGGTTTTACTGATTCAGATTGGGAAGGTGATAGCATTGATCGGAAGTCCACTTCCGGTTATGTTTTCATGATTGGTCATGGTGCTATTTGCTGGTCCAGCAAAAAGCAAGCAGCCATTGCACTATCTTCAGCAGAGGCAGAGTATCGAGGGGCAGTCAATGCTTGCATTCAGGCAGTTTGGTTGCAGGGTATTCTTTCCGAGTTTGGTTTTGGTGGCACTACTTCGACTGTCTTATTTTGTGACAATCAAAGTGCTATCAAGATCTCCACAGATCCATTTTAGCGGCAGAGGACCAAACACATTGAGATTCATATGCATTACATTCGACAGTTGGTGCATGACCGCACCATCATTCTGCAATATTGCCCTACTGATGAGCAAATTGCAGACATCTTCACCAAGAGCTTCACTGAGAAGAAGTTCTCTTACCTCCGTTCACTGTTGGGGGTGAGTTCCATCATGGTGGAGACAGATTGATTCATTATTATGCTTTAGCTTGAGGGGGGGCTTTCTTCCCACTGGGTTTTCCCTCTTTCCTCACTTAGTTTATTTTTAGCATTTTTTGGATTATTGTATTGGGGTGACCTTTGGTCTTAGTTACCAGGGCCCCACATTATTTTTGTTGGCACATCATAGTCTAGCTTGAGGGGGGGTGTTCGGATATCCACATCATCTTTTTCAGGATCTTGCATGCAAATTAGGGTTTGCATGCAGAATCTAGGGTTTGCATGCCTCTGCATGCACTGGCATGCATCCCAGTCACCAGTTTGATGCCTCCAGCACCTTATCCACTTCATTCTAGCACCCGGGAGCCACCTACCACAGAGTTTTAGCCCTCCTAAGCTGAAAGGCGCCCACTTCTCACCTACTGCTAGAGAAGGGCGCACTTGTTCACCTACCACTGCAGTTCCACTTCAGTTACATTCAGTTAGCTCCGATTCTCCCTGATTTGAGGCTAGTTTCACTCCCGACTGACTGTATCACTTCCGTTGGACCTCCAGTTCGATTAGGTGACTTGTTCTGACTTCAGTTAGCCTCCCATGCGCCCCCACTGAGCCTCTAGATCCTAAATCAGTGCTACACACTTTAGTTACACTTATTACACTCAGTTAGACTCAGATTGACACCTGGATGACTGGTTGTTGTGCATTGATGAGCACCACCGATTGATTGATGAGGACTCCTAGTTAGAGTCAAGCTACTCTATTCAGTGACTCGAATGAACTCCTTAGGCAATTCGAATTACTCAGTCATTGTGACAGTTTGTATTGTAATTCATTCACCCTTTCTGGGATAGAGAGCACTGCTGCATGTTTTGCACAGTTTTGCACCATATTTTCTATGTTCATCTGTTGTGATTGATTTACTTGTTCATTAGATCTGCTGTGACTAATTTTACATAAAAAAGTAAATAGAATGGTTGACATGGGTTCCTAACGTGAATGCATAGACGAGGGTTCTTTTGGACAGCAAGGGAGAAGCGTTTTCATCCTTCCATCCATATTATATCGCGATAGCTTACAAATTTCCCCGGGCTCATTAGCAGCTTAATGATGAATGCCTAGGACAAATCCAAATAGATAATCTAGAGATGGCCAGAAAGTTGCTGATCTCGGGCAACCAAATCAGAAGAAAGGATAGTGAGGAGTACGAGATTCAGAATTTGCGGCTTCCCTTCAGAATGATCGTCCTCATGCTTAGTAGAAATTTTGGAAGGCTTGATGGTACTAATTTTATGCTCCAATGGGTTCCCATCATCCACTATGTAGCATTCAAGGGGAAAATTTTTAATTGGGCAGACATCCTCTCAGACAGCCTATCATCAGCCATAATTTCCACTCAAGAAGGAATTGGGGCAAAGAAGGAAGAATTCTACATTCCATCCTACTTGATAGACTGTATTGTGGCAAAGCACCCTTTTCCAAATCTTGGATGTAACTGGAGAGAGGCCGACACCCCGATATTCACTACTTACAAACTATTTTTGGCCCATAACTACAAACGACACTACCAACTGATTTGTGAGGAGTTTATCATGCCTTTATATGACTTAATGTTCAATGAAGAACCTAACTCCTTGTCCGAGAACGCCATGGAAGTCCTGGAGAATTACAGTGATTTCTATTTTTCACCACAAGGTACTTTCATAACAATGTATGGAGGCTCTAAACCCCCATATATCCTACCCAGATATGTCACGAACTACATAGTCCACAAGGAGGCAGTGAGGCAAGTTTTCATTGATGGGATTGGTAGCACCTTGTACAAGGCAAAGAAGGAAACTTTCCCGCCTTTACCTTTCTGTATTGGGGCCTACAAATTCTCAGGAATTGCAATTGTAGAGGAGTTCATTGCAAAACTGAAATACTTTCACTTTGGAGAAAGGACTTTTTGGAGGAATGATCGACAAGGCAAGGCAGCACGACATTGCAGAGAACTCCATGCTAACTTTGAATATGCCCACTATTATGATGAGGAAGAAGAAGCGTATCGAGGGGTAAGTAACATGACCGAACTACAGATTTTCCAACTAAGTAAAGTTGGGGCTAGTTCTAGCTCTGGTGCTGTGAAGGAAGCAAAACAACAACAGGTAAAGGAAACAACAGAAGTTGGTCAAACTCTCTCTAAGGAAGAGGAAGGGCTCAAGGAATCAGTCGAGAAAATCCAAAGAGAAGCTGTTAAGAGAGAAAACAAGGTGAAAGAGGACGAAATTCGGAAAGAAGAAACTCAAAGGATTCAAGCAGCTGAAGATGAAGCTCGAAGAGTTTAGCAGGAGGAAAGAATTAGATTGGAAGGAATTGCCAAACAAGAAGAAGAAGAGAGACTTAGAAGGGAACAAGAAGAAGAAGTGCAAAGAAAAGCAGAAGAAGAAAGGAAAGCCGGGGAAGATGTTGATCCAAAGAGTCCAAACATACAAGACTTGGATACAAAACTCTCTATAAGAGACCTCCCACTCGTCCCTTTCACTCCATCAAATAATAGTACAGTGTCCCAGTGGGAAAGGTTCGCTTATAGCAAAAACAGAAAGTCCATTGTAAAGGAGACAGTGACTGGAATGAAGAAACCTTTCTGACCAGATATTGTCACTAAGCATGAAAACACAATCATGCAAAGTACCGAGGATGCTCTCGATCTCATGGCATCCATCTCTATAGCCTCAGTTAAAGCAACCACAAACAATGTACACGTGTTAGGGGCCAAGTTAGGACTGGAAAAGAAGAAAGCATGTCAGTTGCAAGAGACTCTGGTCAAAGAACAAAATTATACGAATTTGATGGTTGAAAAATGTGACACCCTCATATTAGAGGAGGAACTAAGCAGAAAATTTCAGCATCTAAAGACCGAAAAGAGAGCTCTGGCGATCCAAATAAGAGCTCTAGAGGAAGAGAAGAAAGACCTTAAAAGTAGGAACCTGAGGCTTGAATCTAAAAAAATTGATGATGCTCAGCAAATCGAGTATTTGAAAGAAAAGATAGAGAAATTGGAAGAAGGCGGGGAATTGATGGAACGACAATTGGAATTCGTGACCAGCAAGGTAGGTGATCTTAGTCCCTTTCATGAGTAGGCATGTGAAATACTTAAGAAGAACCACCAACTCCAGGAACTTATATTAGAAGAGGTGTACAAGTTAAAAGCAATAATGACCAACGTCAAAGAGATTAACGTCGAATCCACTCGGGTTAGAAGGAAACATGCATGCATTAGTAAAGATTTAGAGGAACACATTGTGTGGAGGGAAGGGAAATCAGGTTTTCCGGTAACTCTTCCCCTTAAGTCTGTCGCTGAGTATAGAGAAGATGTGCGCACCTTGGTATATTCTAAAGACTATGGAGCAAAGTTGAACATTGTAACACATACCACCTATGAACAATGCAAGAATTTATACCTCAAGATACAAGCTACTCAGGAGGCCTGTCGAATAGTGACACACCAAAGTATAGAAGAGTTTCCGGATAGAATCCAATGTTCATCTGAGCCGAGTGATATACTGAGTGCAGAAATTTCCTATGTAAAGAAAGTGGATGTGTTAACCAGAGAAGATATGGACCAGTTTATTAGATAGGCCATCATTCATGCACACCTATTGGAAGAAAGTCTCGAAGCAGTTGCAGCAGAAGTGATCATCCTCGAGGAAGAACTCACCAAGCAAGAGGTTTCTCTTAGATTTTTGCTCCTCTTGATTGGAAACAGTATTATAAGAGAGGCACAACTTTGGGTGAATTATATAGCCGAGGTAGATAGAACACAAGCAACAAACCAAGTATCAACTTCAGCAACCCCAGTAGCACCAACAGTTCCAGTAGTGACGCTAGCTGTAGCAGAAGTCCCAGACCCAACAGTGATGCCCATTCGAGAATAGTCCATTTTATTATATATCTGCTAAAGCGACCATCACATCTTCTTGGACTTTGTATATCTTTAGAATATTAAAATGACATCTGGAATTTAGTCCCTGTTATTTTTGCAATATTGTTGGGGATTTTTATTTATTTTTGTAAATTAAGCACTACATGACAAATTAGAGGAATGTGAAAAGTTAGGGTATAGGTGGCAGCTATTGGAGCATTTTGTAAAGCTATATATAGCTAGTTAGAGAATAAGTAAAGGACTTTTGGTAGGTGAAAGAATTTCTTCTTGTGTATGAGAACTACTTCAGCTACATGAATAGAGAAACGATTTGGACCTGTGAAAGCTAGTGCATGTTTTGCTTTGAGTTGTGATGAATAATTGCCGAACTAGTTCAACAGTTTCTATATACATTCAGTGAGATCTTTCCTGGATTATGTGAATTAATTCTATGTTGTGAATGATTTTACTACTTGGAAAATTTTCTGTACCTTATGAATGATGGAATGTTTTAATATAATCAGAGCTATATTTGATATCATTTATATTCTACTGAAAATGCTTTTATGGGATTAAATGGATATCTGTTTCAATCTTTAAAGGTTACTTTCAGTTTATTGCTCATAATTTAAAGTCCTGGTCCTTGCAAGGATAGGTTAATTTAGATTTAAACATCTTAGAATAGATTTGTTTAATGCATGCATTTAATTTAGGTCATATGTATATCATCTTTAATATAAAATATATAAACGGTGGATCGGGCCGCAACCGGTAAGATAAACAAATATTTAAAACTCACACGATAGTCGTACCATTAACCGAACGGATTCCCTATACGAAATGGTAGGTGATCTGATTGGGATCACTTACTGGGGAGAATCCCTTGCTGATTGATGCTACGATTTTCGAGGCATCAACACAACCCCAAACCATGTAATGACAATGGTGCAATTCAATATATCCTCTCATTCACACAAAAATATGTGTTTGGTTGAGGAAGATCCTTGGGTACCCATTGTTTCACTAAATGTCTATACCTCAAGGGCACCTCGACATCGCCTATTGTCTCATCATCATAGGAACATGACCCCCCTTGAGTGTGAAAAAATTCCATGCATTTATGGAATTTTCTTCTTCTGTTTTGACATCTAGTTGATAAAACTCTTGTAGACCTACTCGATGCCTCACTTTCCTCTAGCCTTCCTAAAATCTCCTCGCTTGAGGAAGACAAATCTGACAAATACTTGTTTGGTTTTACCTGCACCATGGGAAAAACGTTTAGATAGGACCGCAAGGCATAGTGCATCTTAAAAGGTGATGTGTAGTGCCTTTTATAAGGTAAATTGTACCACATTCCCTTTCTCAAAATGTAGGAATTCAAGTGATGAGGAAGAGGATCACTTTATCTTTCTTAGGAGTAGAAATTCATGCAATTATGAGCTTTCTTTTATTGCTCCTTTGGGTCTTGAGTCCCATATCACACCATCTAACTATCTTTTTCGTCCTGGACCTAAAGTCTCTCTCATCCCATCAGTTTGGGCTCATCACCTCGGTAATTGAATTACACTCACATTTAGTAAGATACTTATGTTTAGCAATAATAATATAAACTAAAAATAACCAACCATTATGGAAAACTTCTAAAAGTTTTTATGACTTTCAAAACTAAGATCTTTGAGGTGGTTAATAAGTGTTCACAAATCTTCAGAAAAATATTTTATATAATGTTGTGAAACTTGTATAATCTTATTCAAAATCTAAACTGAAATATAGAATGAGACAAAACTCGAAGGCCTCAAATGGTTCTCTACCTAAAACTTAGAGAGGACAAGCCCACTCTCTTAGCCGAATGCAATCTTATTATGCCAATCTGAATGGACAGGCCCCACTCATAGCCAAATAATTTTGATATATTTACAACTCATTAGAGTATGGGGGACCATAAAATTCTCGAAATACATTAGATTCAGTATCCCATACCTTTAGATAAACAGACCTCAGGACCACGCGACTATTCTGATGCATGTGGAATTCTATGCGGGTTTTGACAAGCCATTGTTCTTTCTTTTGAATGTAGTACTCAAGGATTTGATCCTCGGCAATCTTTGTCTGCAAAATATCTTTGACTTGTTCGAGAGATTCTCCAACATCCCATTTTTTATTATAGATAACAAGTGGTTCTAATGCTGTCAGGTTGATGCCGAATGACTGCCACTACTCTCTCATCCAATCAGGGCCATAGAATGGAGGATCCTCATGGATGTGTGTACTTTGATGTCCAAACTTTAGCATGGTATAATATGGTCTATCTATATTTTCTTTTCTCAAGAAATCCCACCATAATTTTTTATATTTTTCATAAGTGTGGGTAGTACTTGGAAACCAAATACTAGCATCTTGATGTGGCCATTGTTTCAAAGAACGTATCTGCTTAATACAATAGTATTGATGGTCTAGTTGTATTCTAGGGTGATGTGTAGAGACCTCTGTCATGATTAAGTTAAGATCATGGTAGAGGTGTGTTAACCAATTTCTTGCATCAACTGCTTTTCTTAGGGAGTTGTTGTAAATCCTCTCTTGTACAATACTGGATCCCATAGGCATTCTTCTGAGTTCTGGCACTAGTCTAATAAAAGCATCAAATCCCTATAAGTTAGCATCTAATACTTCAGTATGTCTCAACTCCCACCTAGGTTTCCAATCTTGCATATAATCCAACCAACTCATATTATCATTAATAGTATAGATATGATGTTTTCCTCCAGTCCAAGTAGAGATTTCCATGTTTACTTGTGGGTTATGGGCCCACTGGATTCTGCTTCAACCTTCTACGCTCGCTTGCTCTAGGATCGCTTGTTTCAGGCTCGCTTGCCTTCAGGCTCGCGTTTTAAAAATTAACAACATACTTCTGTGTCAAATATTCTCTTGTTAAAAATTCAGGAATGCCTTCATTCAAATTAACAACATACTTTTGTGTCAAATATTCTCTTGTTAACAATTTGATTACTTAAGTATTACCAACACATATTTGATTACCTAGGTGTAGACATATCCTGTAATATACTCAGAAGAGTTACTTTAAGAAATGACTGTGCCTCTTAGAGGCCAGTCAACTCTAGGAACCAAGTGACCCTATTATAGGGTTAGTACAAACCAGAGAGAGAGAGATGACTGGGCTATGGTACGGTCAATCAAGGAAAGTCAATGATAGTCAAAAGTCTCAGTACAATCACAATAAAGATGAGCTGAAAGCCAGCAGACTGAGGCCAAAGAGACTCACGGCCTCCAGTAAGGTACAAGGACCAACCAAAGGGAACCAAGACCAACCAGTAAGGTACAAGTCTAAATGAAAAGAGTGGGTATAAAGAATCATAACTCTTGGGACTAAGGGGGTGTACTACCTCAAATGTGGATAAACTACCATAGTTATACCCATAAGACCAAAAACATAAAAGGTGGTACAAATCAAAAGATAAATGAAGATGATTAAAAGACCCAAAAGGTAAGAGGCAAGGTACCACAAAAAAATTAAAGGACCAAAATTAAAGGACAAGGTACCACAAGACCAAAATACAACAAGGTGTCAAGACCAAAAGTAAATCAACCATTGTGGGGAAGGTACAAATAAGGTCAGATATGTATTGCAATAGCTTATTGTAACTACCTTTTATTTGACATGCCAAAGAGATGGAAGGTCAAATAATGTCAAATAAATGCAATAGCTCCTTGTAGCTACCTCTTATATGCAATAGCTCCTTGTAACTACCTATTGTAACTCAAATAGGACCTCTGGAAGGTATGATAGCAAGCAATCTTCCTCACTAAGTTCTGGAGGGTGGTACGAAGTGGGTATAAAGGCTCATAACAATTTGGACAAAGGGGGTGTACCTCAAATGTGGACAAAATACCATAGTACCCATAAGAACGCCAAAAATATAAAAGGTGGTACAAATAAAAAGATAACCCAAGATAAGTAAAAGACCCAATAGGTAAGAGACAAGGTACCACAAAAATATTTTCAACAAAATGAAAAAACCAAAAGTCAATCAACCAAGGTGGGGTGCAACCAATCATCTCTCTCTCAAATGTACTAGTGTTCCATATAACCGGAATGTCCATCATCACAGTAAAAGGAAAAGTCCACACGGATGATGTGATCATGTGGTCCTCTAGAACACTCCTAAGGTCAAGCATTAGTGGCTCCATCAAGGGGTTTCCAGTCCCTTGAGAAGACCATCTAACTCAACCATCTTGATAACATAGGAGAAGAGGACATGACACATCATCAGATAATTGGTAACTGACCGTGTAAGAACTCAAAAACCCTAAAGCAACCGAGCATGCAGAAGGGGAGCTAGGAAAAGACAAGGCTCGCAGGCCAAAAAAGAAAGCTCAAAAACTGTACTGGGACCGATGTCACAGTAAGCGAGCTGAAACAAAAGTGGCCAGAATGCCAACAAGCAACACTAAAAAGAAAAAGACCCTCTAAAAAGGTGAAATAGCAAGCAAACTTCCTAACTAGGAGCTAGAGACCTCGACAAATCGTATACTTTGCAAGGTGATGAAATCCAAGTCGAACAATACAAAATGAGAGACCAACAATGGAAGGATATCCCTCTACTGAAAGGGATCCTGGGTAAAAGAGACCTAGAAGAAAAGTCACTAAGCTACCTCATTCATGACACGTTGGAGAAGGTTTTCGGCACTTCTGTCTTATCTCCCCTATATCACCAATACGGTAGAGTACAGGGAAGACAATGGATCGATATGCCTTAGGCGTTAAGTGGAGTGTGGCATTCCACAAATTCCATCTGGAATCAATCCTAGCGGCTTAACCCCCGAAAAAATGGGAGGCCCCTCCACAAACTGGTCGATGACCGTGTCAATAAGTACTAGAGGATTTTAGTACCCTCGAGGACAACAACTATCTCTTAGATGAAAATGACAAGGGGGAATTATTTGGATGCCTATGCTTGGTTTCATACCTAACTACCAAATTATCTTATCCTCAAGCGAGGTTAAAGTGTGTTGAGTTAGCAAGTTAAATTTTAATGATTGTATTACTCAGTTAGGTGATGGAAGTGCAACTCGTGGTGCGATGATTGACTCAAACCATGCAAATGCATATGAATCAAATAATCCTTTCCTTTCGATGAATGTTAGCTAAGTTAAGGAGAGATTTCTTTCAAACTATAACTACTGTTTCAAATTAAATGAATCCAACAATAACTTTCTTCTACTTCTAAGGGAAATACTTCTAATGGAAAAAATGTTTTGATGTGGAAATGCATTCATCCGCTATCAATGGTGGATTGGATCAAATTGCAAAATAATTTTTTTCTAACACATCTATTGTTTAGAAATCTTTAGTCCATCCTTCCCCATTGGTTGGGAACCAAATAAACACTTGGAAGGTAGGAAATGGAAGCAACACTAGACTTGGGGTTTATTCAATTCATTATCCATACAAGGAGATAATGAATTTTCATAGGTTAAATAGGGACTAAGAGATAATGCAGACATAGTTCCTACACAATTAACCGATTATAGATTCTGCATAGCAACTTATGATTACCTTAATATAGCAAGGCGATACTTGAGAAAAAACACCTAAATTTCTAGGAAAAAGTAGTGTCTAGAACAGTTACCCACCGGTGTCAATAAACATATACCTTGTTGTATATTTTTTTTGAAAACAAGGAAAAGAAAACAGATATTTCTTGATATCCTTAAAGCTCTATCTTCCCATCTAGTTGCATTTTTTGTTGTTTGTTTGAACTGTGCAATGTGATATATTGATGATTTGGTTCTTCGATTAGCTAGAACCATAGGTATTCAATGAATGAAATCATGATAATATTTTTAGGAGACCATTGTTCTTGTCATAGAAACTAGACAAAATCACGAAACCCATCTATTGTTTAACATTTGAACTTCCATAATAGCTAGATTGAAGCTTTTCAAAATTCTATGTCAATAAACTGAGTTTTGAAGCTATCTTCCATTGCAAGGAAGATGTGAGAAATAAAGTACATTCAATAATTGATAAGTTTGTTGAGCGTGGAATTCATTCACTTGTTATAGCTAGACATGTATGTAGTATGTACTATCACATGTGAATGATCATTAGTGGTTAATTTCACCATTGTTGAATTTTCATCAACTATGGGTCTGTTAGCTTGGGTTATGGTGTGGAAAATGACAATTTTGGATCATTTAAAATGTACTATGTGTAATTTGCGTTTCTACATAAAATACACATCACAACTAACTGAAGAATAACATGAAAATTTCACAAAGCATTTCATTATAACTTCCCAATTGCAGTTCCAACAATTCCAATAGAATTCCATTCATTGGTTCCTTTCCTTGGCCAGCTCTCATAGTTCCAACTCACTTCCTCCTAGCAATATTAAAGGAAAACATTTTCCTTGAACCCCTAAACTGTGTGGTCTCATACTAAATTTCTGACGTAGAATATATTTTAGTGGGGATTTTCCCACCAATTGAAAATTTTCAATCCAAACAATGGCACCTCTAACAAGGGCTTTCGCTCATAAAACTTTAGCTTTATTTCAAATTTATCCTACCAAAGGATCAACTTACTCCTATTTCGGTACTAGCATATTGTATAGCATATAGTACTCTCCAGTTTCCCCCCTCCCCCCAAAGCCATGGATTCTCTCTTCTATTTATAGACTCACTGAGGGTAGACACCACACCACCCTTCATGCAAAATTAGGCAATGTTTTTATTTATTAAATAAAATTATTCCTTATTATTCATCACCCCCTTGAGGTGTAGATCCCCTCAAGCTATGGCAACATGCAGGGGAGTCCAAGCAAATACACTCTTGGAGTTTCTGGTAGCACACCTTTTGTGTCCTCAATAAGAACTTTTCAGTATGGTTTTCAACTTTGAGAAGATGATCTTTGTCAAGATGATCAAATATATTTGGGCTATCTTGGAAATGGTAAGGACTCAAATGCATATCAACATCACCTTTATGATATTACTGAAATACACAACAAAGGAGTAAGAATACACAAAATCAAGGAGTAAGAATGCACAGCCAAGGAGTAAGAATACAAAACCAAGGAGTAACGATACACAAAGGGAATTTCTTGTTGGTTTCTCAAATAGGTTTCTAGGGTAAAATCAATGTTATTACTATGTATGTGATTAATTTATTTAGTATTGTTTTCACCTTTAAATTACAGTCTGCAAACTCTACTTAATCAGAATTATGCCATTGAAATAGCAAACAGAGAAACATTTTAATTTCTGTAAAATTAATCAAGGTCTATGCTAGTTAATAGACTTGTCCATAGGCTGATTGTCAATGACTATGGATAAGATCCAATTCCTCCTTTTGGGGGAAGCCAACAGTAAAAGAACCTTGAATTAGCCTAAAACTATCAAGCAACAACCGTTTTCTCAGTTCTAGGCATAACTTAAGCCTTAAAACAAATTCTGAGCATACTTGGGGCTATTCTGGGCAATCTTCTTGGTATAAATAGCCCTAAAATCACCTCTCATCGCATCTTGAATAGCTTTGTGCATAAGAAGAGCAATTATGGGCATGAACAACTCTATGGAAAGTGATAAGTAGTGGAAAACAGTCCTAAACCATGTTTTCTAAGCACATATCAGCATGTAAACACATCAGTTAGTGAATTCTGGGTAGGTATGAAGTGAATCTGGGCAGTTTCCTTCACATTTTTGGACATTTTTTTTTATCCCGAACAACTATCAAACTCAACACTAGAATAAATCTTGGCAGTTCTGAATGAATTCTGGGAATTTTTAGGGTAATTTCAGACCCTAGAATAGCAGTATGCACCCACAGTTAGCACAAGAGGAAGGAAAGCTCATAACTTCTTTTCACCAAGTGATGTGGAGTCTTACTATATGTTCCCTAAACTGTACATATACTTGATGGATGCTTGTTTCAAGGTTTTTTCTAATGGATCTATTAGCTGCTTGATATGATGGGAAGGATTTCATGAGCACGGGTGATAAGTTTTATGCCACTTTAAATTTCAAACCAAATTTTGTTATACAATTCAATTTATTCAATGTAGGAACACTAGTATGGATGTTGATTCAATTGTTGTCTTCAAACTCTGCATTGGACACAGTGGATAATCACACCAATACTTTCAAGCTACTATAATAAACCTTCTAATCTCCATGCAAATATATATACTGAATTACATAAGAGGCAATATACTTCCAATGCATGCTACAGAAAATAAAACTCCACAACATAATCTATTAAAATATAACATGCATCCCAAGAAAATAATTGATTGGGGCTGCAATATCACCCATCCAAATATGGAAAACAAGTATACTAATGGCCATTTCCAACAGCTTAAACATATGCTTAAAGTATCCTACATGTGACCATTTGAATTTATATTGGAAATTACAGAGATATGAAGGAATTGCATGCCAATCATATCAAATTCATAAATAAACCATTTCCACCATAATTAAACAAACAATATAGGTTGTTATAAATCCCATCATGCCCCCCAACCCAATATCAAGGCCAAGTTCAACAATGATAGTTATTTAGAAGTAGGCCCAACCAACTGGATATATACATATACAAAAAAAGAAGCTACATCTAATACAATAATCGCTCCATCATGCTCAAAACACAAGCATAAAAATGGTTCACATGGATGGAAAAGCATGAAAGATGTGGGTATGAAAACAAAAACCTTAGGAAGGTTATTTCCCCATTGCCATCCAAAACAACTGTTAAAGAAAATGGTTAAAATTTTCCAACAATCTAAAGGACATGGGTATCTACATGGACCAAAGGATAAACAAACAATTCGAACAGTAAGTGGAAAGAGGGTTTCCCAAGTCAAAACAAAGGCAGATAGGAACATCTAGGGAACAACAAATTTTCACATATGGTTACACCCACGGACGTCGAATTTTCATGCAAGCAAATAAATTCTATACCATCATATAATTCCCATGCAAGATGGAAGAATGTTGGAATTTGCATGGCTTGGATCATGGGTTTGCAAATAGATGATAACTTCCAAAAAATGCACCTATGCCTGAAGAAAAAACCATGAAAATGGGTACCCAATGGTGCGAACAAAGGTAAGAATGATGGCCAAGTACATGCCGTTCCCCCACATCAATCGAAATATCCAACTCCAATAAGGGGGAAGGGGATTTGAATTGGTGACCTATAGGTCCATTTGAAACAAGGAAGGTATAAGGGAGTAAATAGATCTATTCTAGACTCTCGGGTAAACTAACAAATTTCAAGTATGAGGATTCCGAGAGAAGAAACAAATAGAACAAAAAAAGAAAAAATTAACTTAGAATTAACAAAACTAATGCTACAATTTTTAGTTGGATGGATGGTCCATAGGCCCAGTGAAATTACTATGGTTTGTGGTGAATTTGTGAGGATTTAGAGGTGCCCAAGGAAAAAAAACTGAAAAACCCCAAAAATCAACTTCTCAAAGATTAAAAGATGAATCCTAGGTTAATGGCCAATACATCTCTATCACAAGCACAAATGAGTTCAAAGAGGGTTTCACTCACCGATTTTGGAGGCATTGGCTCTTATGTAGCTATGCTCAATGGCCTCTGGTTCAGACTTTGACTTATTTTCCTCTTCTACCTCTAGTTTATACCACACGTTCCTTTGTGACCTCTTCATCAACAAGAATGACAATGTAGTTGGTAACCTATGCGACTTTGCTTGGTAATTCAACACGAATGCTCTGAAGGTACCTCTCTCTTTACGTGTCGGAGGTAATTCGGGTTTGAAGTTTTGGTGTTTCTTTGCGCATG
This sequence comes from Larix kaempferi, assembly GCA_027924585.1. NCBI lineage: Eukaryota > Viridiplantae > Streptophyta > Pinopsida > Pinales > Pinaceae > Larix > Larix kaempferi. The sequence continues at coordinate 6,867,686 of BSBM01000160.1, forward strand.
CACATGGAGATGCTAGCCTACATGCCCATTCACATTTTATGTTATATACCCTCCAACAACTAGAGTCTGCATAATCCCACGATATTAGAGCCCGACCATTTCAACTACAATGGACAAGAAGAACTTATGTTTGTATGAGTTCTAGGAGTGACAAATAATAGTCAACCATAGGTTCTAGCTTTGTACAAATTCCTATTGCTAGCACAAGATCTAGTTGTGAGAACAACTAATGTTTTAGGATATTCCTCATTGGTTATATGATAAATGATAAATGTAAAGCCTAGATTTTATTCTCCCCTAGCTAGGTATATTAGGTCAATCAAGGATTTAATTGGTTGTTTTGATCAAGCCATGATTTTCAATCCCACAATATGGTTAACATTGCAACAAATTTCGACAAAGGTTGGTTTATGAAAAATGGGGGGGGAGGATCCTAACCCATGGAATATCCATTGAATTTAATGTTAGAAAGCATGAGACATGGTAAGGCTTGGAGGGAAATGAAAAAAATTGAAGTGGACCCTTTCGAGATTGATGCATTTGCATCTTTCATGTGCCTTGTATGGTCAACCTAATTGCATTCATTCAAAGATAGAAATAATTTTAAGTTCAATGAAATGGGCGCCTTCCTTATTGGTGGGATACTTCTAACATGTCAAGAGTATCCTTAAAGTGCACCTAGATGTGACTGCATAGGATCTGGTGGTGTGATTCTTATCATTCTAAGTTTAGGATAATTTGGATTGCTGTGGCATTTTAGAACCTATATTTAATTGATAGTATTTAGAGATAGATGTACTCTTATAACTCAAGTAAAATTGATGTATACCAACTTTAGTATAAATTTGTTTTAAGTTGGAGGTTAATATTTTAATTTTTAATTTTTTCAATACTTAATAAATATACAATGAATATGGATCTATGCTAATTAAGTAGTTATTTAACTAAACTAGATTAAATAAATTATTTGTATTAACATTCAATCATAAGAGACAAGTTTCATTTTAAAGGTTAGATGGTGGAATTAAATGTCCTTTTTCAAGGCATCAATTCATCAAACAATGAATTGTCAACTAGGAAAAGTCATTCATTTAAAGGTTGTCTACAATATATACGTAGGTGCACAACTAATATAACATTTATTTTTTAAATACTAATTGCAGTAAAATAAACTCAATCATGAAAATTTAAAGATAAAATGCATATACTCGGTCACACTAATTCAATCTCAGACCCTACTCTTTCTATGCAGAGTCAAACATAGGTATTTTTTTTCAATTTATTGTGAGATTTTTGTAATCTAAATATTCAAAACCTATTAATATGCACAAGCAGCTAGATCGACGAAATCTATTATTTGAGAGGACCTACATCCCAATGTTGCATTTTTAAGAGTATTTGCAGCCTAATAGTTATGTACTTTTAGCCAAAACCTACATTCAAACTCATAGAGGTAATCACAATACAGATTTTTCCCTAATAAGTTAAGGAAGGTATTACATTTATATCATCAAAAATAAGTTCAAATAGAGATCATGATCCCAAAGTAAACCAAAGTTAAAGAAAAAAAACAATAGATTTGAATGAAATCTAAGGAGCGAAAGGAGCATGTGAGTGGAAATGTTCAAAAGTACAATTACAATATATATTCAAAGATTTTCTATCATGGATTTAGGGCTAAGATAATCTTATGCTTATTTTAATTGTTTTATTATGTATATTAAGATTTGAAGGTGATTAATATGTTAGGTATTGTATTCTGAGAACATAAATAAAGATGTGGGGTGTTGAACTCTAAACCTATTCATGCAAATTACCCTCTTCCTTCACCACATGAACACAAGGATATAAAGTTCTATATGACTAAGATTTGTCATTTGTGTTTTCCATAATTTTAATTTTGATAAACTTTAATACTTTTTTTTTCAAAATAAATATAATTCTTTATATTTAAATTTGTTATAATTTTAATTATTTAAATATAATTTAAATCAAATAATAATAATGTAATTTGATAATTGTGATAAATAAAGTAATTATTATATATTTTCAACACATTATATTATATTTTAGATAGGCACTATAGGGGATTCAATTAAAGGTAAAGTTTATGCAACTCTGGATTATCATCAAGTGTAATAGCATGGATTTGTGCTACAAGCCCGATGTAATATATTTGGATAGACATATACTTTTTTAATTGATACAATAAGCACTCATAATTTCATATCCCCCCAAAGTCGTAGTTAATTGTAAACTTAACTTTGAAAACTAGATGATGGTGATGAAGGTGATGAAGATGATGATGATGATGA